>RJWJ010034115.1:0-17471 GCA_004363605.1 Indri indri | reverse complement strand
TAAAGGAAGAGGCCACCCGTGAGCAAAGTGGACGACCTGAGGGAGGTGAGAGTCTCACGGGCCTGTTTCCCGACACCCACAGAGACGGACCTGTTTTTCAACTCCTGAAAACTTGTCCCATGTAAGTCTGTGTTTATCAGAGTTCGTATGCAGATGATAGAAACCTAGCTGGGTAATTTAACTAGAAGGTAACTTTATATAGGAATTAGGAGTTTATAAAATGAGGGAAAAGACTAGAAGAACAGCCTCTGAGTTGGGCCGACTCCCAGGACCCCAAACCCAGGCAGAGAGAAGGCCGCCTCGTAAACTGCCGCTTCCATCAGGACCAGGTGACTGCCCACCAGGGAGGCCCCATCCTCACACTGCCTCCAACACAGGCCACGGGCTGCCAGGGCATCTCTGTCCTCACGCTTCCTCCATGGGGCCACCAGAGCATCCCTGCCCTCACACTGCCTGCAGTCCCAGGCCACGGGGCTGCCAGGGGACCCTGAGGACAGCTTCATGTGCGGCTGTGGGTGGCTCCAGGCACACCTCACCTGCCAGTCAGGCCAGCAAACCCACATCTCTCCCACACCCTCTCTCTCCTCACCTAATTCTGCTCTGCATTCAAAACTCACTTGCTTAAGTAAGCCTGACCAGCTAGCGAACCATTTCCGGAACCCTTGCTGCCAGAGGATGGTTTTCAGCTTTCTAGATTTTACAGTACAAGAAGGGATACAGGACAGAGGTTGGAACAGATGCTAAGTAATTCAATCTACTCTACCTGCTGCAACATCGCAAAATAACAACAGCTTAAATTCAGCGAGGTTAGCAACAAATGTTCTGGAATGCCTGCTGCGAATAATCAGTCTATCTGTCCATGTATCCACCCACCCCTGGATTTTTTCAACTTAAGAAACAACATTCACCTCAACCTCAGAGCTGCCAAGTCAGTTCTTGTTTCTAACTGCCCACATAGGCCCAAGAAGGCCGCGGCCCCCTTACAAAACCCATTCGCTGTGTCTGAGAAAGCCAACCGCGCCAAAGCAACAATTCACCCGATCTCCCTTCTCCTCCAGGAATCAACTCACTAAAATGTGCGATCCCTACGGAGAGTGAGCGAGCTGCGCACACAGCACGGGGCCCTGCTGCCGTGGAACTGCTCTGTTTGCAAAGCAATGACATGGAAGATGGTCAAAATTAAGGCCGAGTGCCCAATCGCGAAAGTCTTTCTCTCACACTGGGTGAGATTCACGGGACCTGAGTGCCGAGCTGAGGCGGTCCAGAGAGAAGAGCACTCCCAGAACCTGACCCAGAGTTGTCCACACGAGCTCTGACTCAGAGAGGCAGTCTTCTGAAACCCAGAAACACACAGACCAGGTCACTGGGTGTCCACACGCATGCACGCACGTCGTGTACCATGAGCGGGGGCCCACTCACTTTCCTCCCTCTGCCATTTTACGCCAACTTGGTCTACCCAGTTCTAAGCAATTCCAAGAGCCAATTACAACAGAAGAAACACTCCCAAGGTTCATCTGTCACTAAATAAAACGGTACATGCTTGTAAGCCTTTACTCTAACCAACTTTTTAAAAGTTAATTTCAAACAATTTATTGGTGTTTAATCTTTCTTTCTTATTCTTGGCTTAAAAAAAAAAAAAGTCTGTGTTTCCTTTCTCTGATGCACATTCTAGCTTAGGGGTGTTCTTGCCAGGTGTTTCCTAGTTTGTTGCTGTCTCTTTAGCATTCTTATTTTTCCAGTACAATACTGATTTTTGTAGCTCATCAGGGAAATTAAAAAAAAAAACAAAATCAGTATTTCTGTTGACACAATAAAATGGCAACAAAATAACAGCAAATTGACTGTCCGTTTTGCACACCAGCTGGCACCCATAACCAAAAAGTGATAAACAGGTAAGAACAAACCAAGAGACTCGGAGTAATAGAGCAATGAAAAGGAACTTAATGCCAAAAAATGAGCAGCAAATGAAAAACCCTACTAAATTGTACAACTAGTCATTTAAGTTTTTTCTGACCCTGCATCTCTGCAATAGTGGGATATTCCTTAATAAATTTTAAAATTCAAGACTTGCTCCAGCTCAAGGAACTTACACACATACTCAGTTTCGTAATATTTGCTCTACTTAATTAAGACAAAAAAGTGATTTCAACCTAACTTTCCTAATGTTACTGTCCTGCTCTAAAAACACCACAACACCACATGAATTGAAATCTGATGACCTAGCCAGAGTCGACATCAAGGGAATGAAGTGCTGGGGTGCACAGAACATAATTTCGGGACAGGCAACACACACCATGCCCAGAGCCCTCCTGCCATCTGTTCTACCCAACCCCCAGGGAATTACATACAATATTGTTTCCTCTTCCCTGCTAGCCTGGACTTTTAAGCACTATCATAAAAAATATACATCATGTAGTAAGAGGAAGGAAATTAAAATGCTAATGGTAAGCACGCTTAACGTCAATTCTTAAATCCAACTTGTGTGCACTAAGCACTTGCCACACCATTAGGAACTGGAAGTCGAGCACATGCTGCAAGACTAGGATCAATTACATCAAGGGTGGTGTTCAGATCAGGGTTTATCTCCCAAAAAGGAAGCATATCCACTGAAAGATAGTCATTCATTATATACGGTCATTAAGATTATGGGGAAGTTATTTATTTTGGTCTGTTTTTCCCTCTAAAATGTCTTTATTAAACATTTAATTGGAATTGTTATGTATCTTTTTATTTAATATTTAGATACTTTTTGAAAAGAGAGTTCACAAAGTAAAAGATTGTTCATTAAAGTAGCAAAAGGCACCATCACTTATCAAGTTCCATAGTTTCATGATCTAGGGCAAGTGACTACCCCCAAAGCCTTGGTTTTGTCTGTTGCTGCTGCTGCTGCTGCTGTTTCTGGTTGGATTTTTCTAGGATCTTGACTGAGAATATCAGTGCAGGGCAATGAGAGATTTTTGGGTTTTTCCCTACATAATGTCTGCATGAAAGCTGTGGCACTAAGACTAATCCTGATTAACTTCAGGCTTTTGAAAAGTGGGCTAATATAAATGTGTTCTAAATCAATATTCTTTCATACACACATAAAAGCAAGTTTGAACAGTAAAATGCATATAAACTGGTGAAAATTTCTAAGTGAATAAAACTTGCCTCTTAGTCCTATCAGAAAAAAACAGACAGTGAGAATGATGAAGTTTGTTACACAGAATTATAAAAATGCCTTTCAAGTTGGAAACAGAAAAAGTGATTTCTGCTGTTTTAAACTTACATCAAGACTGAAATACGGACTGGACTAACAAAGCCGGGAATTTAGTAAAAGAGAAGCATACATCATTTTGGGAAAGGAGGGAATTCTATACAATAAGCACCATCTATATTTTTAAGGATTAAGTTGCTAAACTTATTCTAAGACAATATAAATCAAGTTAATCTTAGGATAGTTTTAATGGAAGATACGGTATAGCAAACTAAATAGAACAGGTTTTTAGTTCCATGAGGGCATTTCTTACTTTTGCTTTTAGCAAATGAAATAACGTATCTTTGTTGGAATGATATGGTTTTAAAACGCAAAGATTCCCAGGTATATTGTGCAAGGCAGTATTTTTAAGGCTGTAATCTCCTACTTATGCAATTCTCCCCACCCATCATCCCCCACCCTGCTTTCCAACCCTTTTACATACACAAATTCAGAGTTTATTAAGGCAACTCTTGCTGGTTAAAAATAACTACAGCAAATATTTTATTAATTAGCCCGAGCAGTATGAAAACCCAAGCTTAGTATCCAGTTTGCTTTCACAATGCCTTTTGTCTTGTGCTCAGCACTAGCAGAACCACTGATAATCCTTTTTATATATCATCCAGTCCTTAGAGTTCTTAGAACTTCAGTGAACCCACAAGATTGACCCTGCTATCAGCAGCACATGGATCCCACACTAAATAAGCTTATTATTTAGCAAGGATGCTTGAAGTCTGCCTTCGCCCAAAGTCCTGCCTCTCACCTTCCCAGAGAAAGTGAGTTATAGAAGAATCCTTCACCTTCCTTAACATTCCCCTCCATCCTGAGTGTGCAGCTAGACAGAGGGGTTTCCTACAGGACTCATCTCCCGGGCGCCGGGGGTCCTAGAGGCAGCAGCAATAACTGACTCAGACCACCTCCACAGTGGAGACGGAGACCCCCATGGCTCTGTGCAGACCGAGAGATGCACAGCAGAATCCTTTTCTAATGGGGAACTGCTTCAGCAGCCCTGGCTCACAAGCCTAAAGTAAACCAGCAGTCTAGTAAGTACGTCTGGCTGAAGCAAAACAAGTTGATACAAGAGTGAGACTGTATCCTTGACTCTGTTTCTCTCTCCTTTCAGCATGCGCTCCAGTGACTGACCAAAAATGGGCATTCCATAAATGCTAGTTACAAAGTCAATAAATAAGGAGGCATTTCTATAGCTTCAGACAGATTGACAGGCGGTAACTGGGAGAATCTGCACCAGCACTGAACACCTGGCAGCTGCCGGCGACGACGCAGTGCCTGAAAATGCGGGACAGGAGCCCCTCCTGCAGCATCCCGCCCACACGCCCGTCTCACGAACTTCCTCACTTCCACCGTCCTCCCCGCCCAACTACAGCCACCAAGAATTACCCATCCCAACTCCGCAATGACTATGAATCTGGATCAAAGTCCATTCCAGAGAATCTGGAAATTGGATCCAACTCTTCTTTTATGCTGGAGACTTGGGCTGCCACCACCCTAGGTGAAGTCCTCATTGTGGCCAAACTTGAATTCTTATAAAGGCCTCATACCTCGTATACATACTCTAATTTGGCCTTCATATTGTTTTCCTAACACACGTGAGCTCTGTGAATCTGCACAAAAGATTTCAACTCTTCATCTTTACTGGAGAATAGTTTTTCAGCACAGACTCTGGAGTTCAAACCCTGGAACTACATTAATAGCAACAGGACCTTGCGGGGGGGTATCGTCACTCTCCTGTGCCTCAGTTCTCTAAATTAAAATAAGTGTAATAATTTTCCTCTCTGATTCTCAGCAGTAGTAGATGCTAAGTCTTTGCAGAGGGTCCAGACATGGGATAACTTGAGTACAGGCATCATTATCATTAGTATTTCCCACCAAACACCCATCCCTTAGAGCTCACTCATCTTCGGATTCGACTGTCACAGCACTTTGTGCTGTGAACTCTGTTGTCGTGTCTGGACTGTTCCCCCCACCAGGCTGGGCAGGCAAAGACTGTACCACTCGTGTTTGTTCAACAATCTTAATCAACAGGCATGTACTTATCTGGGTCGCAGTGAACAGCCTGGTCGGCCCTGGGCGGTGGGTTGGCGGCAGTGTGGGCAACTATTCAACTTCACCGAAACAAGGCTGTTTCAAAGAAATAATGGGATCAAATACTTCACAGGACAAAATGGATCTTACGTAGGTCCAGAAGATGTTTAAAAGTACTCTCCTACTCCACAATATTATCTCAAAAAGTGACACTTAACCAAAGAAATCTTTAGCTTCAGACGTTCTGAAGCAGAAATGTAGAAATGCAAGACACCTAACAATGGAATTACACGGGAGACTCTTGAAAGCAGTTTTCAAATAAAGGAAACACAAATATGACCACAGAAAAATCCTACCTTATTTCTTTAACTTCTCTAATTACAAATATTTTAAAACTTAACGAAATGTTGGTACCAGCCATTAATACATTATTATTCTTAAGTAGCTATGTTTACATTTGCTTGGATTCATACACAATTATAGGAATACATGAATATAAATCCAGATCCAAGTGTCATTAAAGTAAATTAACATTTTTTACCTTTTAAAAAGACTCCATTCCCTTCTACATTAATCTTATATTTGTTCCCATATGTGATCATTCAAAATTCATGTCTTGATAGAAGGATCAAGGTTAGAAAAACATTGAACTTAAATGTATACTCGTATTTATGTATCTACGTAGAAACATTTATTCCCTTAACTGCTGTTATTTTGTGTTTCAGGAAAAAAACTCTGTATCTATTCATCATGACTTTATAAGGAGAAAATAAGAATTTAGGGTTCAGTTATCTGAAATAGGCAAGATACTGTGATAACATAGGACTCCTAACTCCTCAAGCTCTGACATCTTCAAACAACATCCATCCATTAAAACAAATAAGAGTGAGAAAAAATGCACAAATGATTGACAGTTTTAGCTTGGCACTAGTATATTTGTGAAAGGATTATCTTCAAACTGGTATATTTACTTTGGTCTTTAATGGTTGGTGTGTCCAAGTGGTGAAAGGGCACCACTATGAATACTTGCGTAGTGGGAGAAAAAATGCTTGCTCTGTTTTTCTCAGATGACCCAGATGTCAAGAATTTGGTAGGGTGGTGGGGCAAGAAAGGGTGCCTGTCTGTCTGTCTGTCTGTCTGCCTCTCTCTCACTTGCAGGCATGTCAGGAACTAAACCACTGGAGACAACTCAGCCCTGGAACTCTAGCAGAGCTCCGTTAACTGATTAACGAGAAACAACAGAAACCAAATCATTCAGCAGACCTTCTCCGACTCCGCTGACCCCACTAAGCTTTGCAGATGACAAAGGTAATAAAGTGTAGACATCACCAGTCATAAAACTCAAGCCAAGCATAGCCTTCCAAAATTTGGCAATTTTAGTCAACCCAACCTGACTTAGCTCCTGTTGACAATTTACTTGTGGCCTTACATGGCACTAAATAAAAATAGAGTAGAAAGAACTCTGAGAAACAGAAGACTTAAACATTCCTCTTTTGTCATTTCTTTCCTCTCTAAAGTTAAACATGTAAGAAACGGAATCAGAGAGGCTTACAACAGAGGAATCTGCAGTCCGCGTCAGGTAGGCCGGGATGCCCCTTGCTAAGTGCAGCTGCGCTGCCTGTAATCCTGGTGGCTTCCTGTCCAAACCAAGACAGTAAAGCTCCAGTGTGGAGTACTTCTTGTGGTTTTCAAGCCCACAGGAGGAATACTGGCTCAAAATCAGGCCAGGGAAAGCGTGGATAAGTCGGGAGATGATAAATGAGGGAAAGTGTTGGATGTATAGACAGGAAACTGGAAAACGTAATTTTCTTTGGGACCAATTAACTTAAGAACTGCTTTGCATACTCTCAATCAGGAAGGTGTCAGTGTTGTCAGGAGAAGTGGAAATTTTTCCTAATGAAAGTTAACAGGACACTTTCTTGTATTAATAAAATATTCGGAACTACTTCACAGGAAAGGAAAGCAAAAGCACTTTAAGTACAAATACCATCACAAGGCAAGACTTGGGAGCATAAATATTCATGACATATTCTACATGTTAATTAAGCTCTGTTGTTCTTTTTTTCTTTTTTCTGGTTTGTTTTTCTAGAAGGAAAGATGCCAAATATTATAAGCTTCTACTTCTAAATTTTGGGCGACGATGTGACCTCCCATCACCCTGTTTCATTTGGCAAGCAGTACTGTCAAAAATGACATGCACCAACGAATGAATCATTCATGATAAAGGGGAGAGGAAGAAAAACACAGGAAAACACTTGAAAAGCGATGTGTCTGCGAGCTCTTCTGGCCTCTCCTGAGGGTCCCCGTGTGTTGAAAGCGGCAGAGCGGATGGACAGGAGGCAATCACACTGACCCTATTACCGTAATCCTTAGACCACTGCCGAAAGGGGAAAGGGATTCCTTACTCCCATCCTCCAGTTTGGGTCTGAGCGTTTGCACAGAAACACCAGTGTGAAGACAGTGAATCAAAGGGAACTTCTGCCACCTAAATCACCATTCAGAACCAATCACAAAAGAAGCTCTACTATAAAGAAAAATGATAGAGTAACAATTTTATAAATAAAAAATCTAAGAGATGTATTCCTGACTACACAGCATATTGTTACAAATCAAACCCCATTATTAAACTCCCAGGGCAGGTATCCCTGATGTGTTCTTCCGTGAGCGCCTGTCTGTTCATTTGGACTGCTCACAGCAGATGTTTTTACAGAAGAGCTTCCTGTATTCCCAATCTTATACCAAATATTTGTCCACATTTTTATCACATGTACTAGATTGCTCCCACGAAATTATCAGTTTAAGACATAAGCAACAAAGTTTATAGGTTAACTTTTTTCTAATTCTCATCTGAGTTATAGATAAATAGTGATAACTTAAAACTTATAGTTGGAGGGGAATCAAAACATCAGAAATCCTTAAAAGTCAAAAGTTGATCTTATAGAGTGATTGGTAAAAAATTTTTATTGCATTTTTTTTGTTTTGTTTTGTTTTTTCACACAGGGTCACTCTGTCACCCTAGGCTGGAATGCAGTGGCAAGATAGATCATGGTTCACTGTAACCTTGAACTCTTGGGTTCAAGGAGTCCTCCTGCCTCAGCCTCCTGAGTTGCTAGGACTACAGGCACACTCCACCATGCCCAGCTAATTTTTCTTATATTTGTACAGATGGGGTCTTGCTATGTTGCCCAGGCTGGTCTCAAACTCCTGGCCTCAAGCAATCCTCCTGCCTCGGCCTCCCAAAGTGCTGGGATTACAGGTGTGAACTGCCGGGCCAGATCTACAGTAATTATTTAAGATGAAAATAGTCTTTCATTTATAAACATGTCATCATCAAAATTAGCTTTGATCTCAAAAATTTTAATAAAATGTTTTTTTCCTAAGCTAAAAGTAATTATTTAGAAATGCTTTCCTTTTCTTACCTTGGATTAATCCTCCAAAGTCTGCTCATATTCTTGTCTCTACAATGGTTCAAATGAGCTATTTTTAATATACTACAAAATCGTCATCAATCTAATTTTCACTCTAGAGAAATAATGGCAAAATCTATGGATGGAAAAACAGTTTTTAAACTTTTGGCTTTTAGAAATTGTTCTTATTCAAGATGACGCTAAAGAGTTACTCCATCTGAGCAAGCTCGTCCTTAACGGAATAACAATAGAGCCAGTTGGGACCTAACAAGATTGCTGAAGTCACTCAAATAATAGCATTCATTTCAGAGCTAAATGGAAAAAACAACCTATAAGTGAATTCTACCTTAATTGCACTTAGTCAACAAATGGGAAAATATATGCTAAGCCATAATGCAAACAACCCACGGATAGGCTTACAGCCTTGACAAGTTAATAATGCTCACTGGAACAGAACGTCAGAGGAGGAAGCTGGCTCATAACTGAACAATCAAGATGCTAAGAAATCACATCATGAATGAAACTAAAGAACGTTTTATTTTTGCAAATGTATGATTGGATCCCTACCAATACAGAGGCCAAACAAAACACAAATGGTGGTACAATTCTAATTACTGTGTATGAACTCTGTTTTGACATAGCTCTATGTGTAGCTCACAGGCTGAACGATACCACACACAAAACGCATAACATTCCAATTCCCTATTATCCATCATGCCTCGTTAACGTAAAAAGCTAAGCTGGGGAAGAGACCAAATTGGAAGAGCCAGTTCTTTTCTGCACTAAGTACTCTAAAGTTAAGACAGATGATTTGAACTTTGGCTTGACTGTTATTGGCGTATATGAATGCCACAGAATTGTGTGTATTGATTTTGTATCCTGAGACTTTGCTGAATTCATTTATCAGTTCTAGGAGTCTCTTGGAAGAATCCTTGGGGTTTTCTAGATATAATATCATATCATCAGCAAAGAGCAAGAGTTTAATCTCATCTGTCCCCATTTGGACACCCTTAATACCCCTCTCTTGCCTAATTGCTGTGGCGAGGATTTTGAGCACTATGTTGAATAGAAGTGGAGATAGAGGGCAGCCTTGTCTAGTTCCAGCTCTAAGTGGGAATGGTTTCAATTTTTCCCCATTCAATATGATATTGGCCATGGGTTTGTCATAAATGAACTTGATAATTTTAAGGAATGAGCCGTCTATGCCTATTTTGATGAGAGTTTTCATCATAAAGGTGTGTTGGACTTTGTCAAATACTTTTTCTGCATCTATTAAAAGAATCATATAATCTTTGTTCTTGCTTTTATTTATGAGGTGAATTGCATTTATAGATTTGCGTATGTTAAACCAGCCTTGCATCCCTGGAATGAAGCCCACCTGGTCACGGTGAATTATTTTTTTGATGTGCTGCTGAATTCTATTTGCTAAAATTTTGTTGAGGATTTTTGCATCTATATTCATAAGGGATATTGGTCTGAAGTTTTCTTTTTTTGTTGTGCCCTTTCCAGGCTTTGGTATCAAGGTGATATTGGCTTCATAGAATGAGTTAGGAAGGATACAATCTTTCTCAATATTGTGGAATAATTTCTGTAGTATAGGTATGAGTTCTTCTTTGAATGTTTGGTAAAACTCTGAAGTGTAGCCATCTGGTCCGGGACTTTTATGTTTTGGGAGGTTTTTGATTGCTGCTCCAATTTCTGAGCTTGAGATTGGTCTATTTAGATATTCTGTTACCTCCTGGGTGAACTTAGGGAGGTTGCATGTTTCCAGGAATTTGTCCATTTCCTCCTCGTTATACATCTAGGAATATATTTAATGAAAGATGTGAGAGACTTATACAGGGAGAACTACGAAATGCTAAAAAAACAAATTGTAGAAGATGTAAACAGACGGAAAAATCTACCTTGCTCATGGATTGGTAGAATCAATATCATTAAAATGTCCGTACTACCTAAAGTGAGCTACAGAATTAATGCAATCCGTATCAAAATCCCATCATCATTCTTTACAGATCTGGAAAAAATAATTCTACGCTTTGCATGGAACCAGAAAAGACCTCATACAGCCAAAGCAATCTTAAGTAAAAGGAACAAACTGGGAGGTATTAGTCTACCAGACTTCAAGCTGTACTGCCAGGCTATAGTAACTAAAACAGCATGGTACTGGCACAAGAACAGAGACATTGACCTCTGGAACAAGACTGAGAATCCAGAGATGAAACCATCCACATATGGTAATCTAATCTTTGACAAAGCTGACAAAAATATACACTGGGGAAAAGAACCTCTTTTCAATAAATGGTGCTGGGAAAACTGGATAGCTACATGCAGAAGAATGAAACTGGATCCCACCTCTCACAAAAATCAATTCAAGATGGATATCAGACTTAAACCTAAAGCACGAAACCTTAAGAATTCTAAAAGAAGATGTTGGGAAGACCCTTTCAGACATCGGCCGAGGTAAGGAATTCTTGAAGAAGAACCCCAAAGCAATCACCGCAGCAACAAAAATAAATGGGATCTGATCAAATTAAAAAGCTTCTGCACTGCCAAGGAAACTATCATTAGAGTGAATAGACAGCCCACAGAATGGGAGAAAATATTTGCTCTCTACACATCTGATAAAGGGCTGATAACCAGAATCTATCTAGAACTCAAAAAAATCAACAAGAAAAAATCAAACAACCCCATCGACAAATGGGCAAAGGAAATGAACAGAAACTTTTCAAAAGAAGACAGAAGAATGGTCAGCAAACATATAAAAAAATGCTCAACATCTCTAATCATTAGAGAAATGCAAATCAAAACCACAATGAGATATCACCTAACCCCAGTGAGAATGGCCTCTATCAAAAAATCCCAAAACAACAAATGCTGGGGAGGATGTAGAGAGACAGGAACACTCTTACACATGCTGGTGGGACCACAAATTAGTGCAACTTCCGTGGAAAAGAATTTGGAGATACCTCAAGAGCTAAAAATAGAAATACCATTCGATCCACCAATAGCACCATTAGGCATCTACCCAAAAGAGCAAAAAACATTCTGTGATAAAGACATCTGCACCCGAATGTTTATGGCAGCACAATTCACTATTGCAAGGATGTGGAAACAACCCAAGTGTCCGTCAATTCGTGAGTGGATTATTAAAATTTCGTATATGTATATAATGGAATATTACTCAATCATAAGAAATGACAGTGATCTAGAACCTCTTATACTTTCCTGGATTAAACTTATGCCCATTATCCAAAATAAGGCACCACAAGATCGGAAGAATGGGCTCCACTTGTACTCGCCATCAAATTGGTACTAACTGTCGAACACGAGGGTGCTCACATGGCAGCAATACTCTCCAGGGATTACAGGGATTGGGTGGGGGGCGGTAAACCCGCAACTAAAGGAGCATTGTAGAGGGGAAGGGCATGCCTCTAACCCTCGCTTGGGTGAGGCAAAGACATAAAGTGTAACCATAATGTTTGTACCCTCATGATACCCTGAAATAAAAAATAAAAAAAAGACAGATGTACAGGTTTTTGGATGTAGGCTAAGTCAGCTCTATGCTTCAGAGCGTCCAGAAGACTGACCCAGCTTTGGGAAAGACACACTGTCAATGTGCTAAAATGCTGGGCAGTGCTGCTCAGTAGGGCAGTCTGATTTTTTGTTTGTTTCTGCTTATATATGTCCTGTCACAAAACAATCTCTTACCTGCTCCCCTTTCTTAGTGAGGCTAAACTCGGGCTCAGAGTCCAGCCTGCACTTACAAAACAAAGGAAAACGTCTTTGTCCCAGCTGGGACTAAGCTGCCAGCCATCTCTCTCTAAGTCAAATAACTTCACCTTCTAAGGTGAAGGGTCCAAACCCTTTTGCAAATTTCCTACCTTGTTTACCTCTTGAATCCATTATAATTTTATAGAAATCATCAAGTGTCTTTGCAATGACTTAGCTATTAAAAAATCATCTTTGTAATGCTATTCATAACATTAAAAAATATTGTTAACTTAAATACCTATTAACTAGGAATAGATTAAATTAATTATTGTGTTTTTATATAACAGGACACTATTAACATTTTTTAAATTTATTTACTACTTATAGTAATATAAAACTGTTTCTAACCTCTCACTATGCATTTTGTGAACAATATAACTGTTCTTCCCATTAAAAGCATTTTCATAGAAAGAGATCTAGATTTAAGTGCCAGTTGTCAACACTGATAATCTCTCATCGGTGGGATTGGAAATGCCATTTTCTTTCTTGTTTATCTGTATTTTCTAATTTTTTATAAGAAATATAAATCACTCAGTTAGAAAAACAAACCCAAAAAGTTTTTTAAAACATTCATTGTGTGCACTCTGCCTGTGTCTCTCGACTGTCTTTATTTCTATGGTATCACGGTAGGTTTGTACATGTTTATCTTTGAATCTATCCTGAAAGACAGAAGTCTAAACACATCCAAGAAAATAAATGATGCCTTCTGAAACCCTTACTTTGCACATCCAATGGAAATCCCTGCTGTGATGTTTTCCTTCCACCCCATCTCCTTCCCAGAGACGTGAAGCCATCAATTATATCCGCTAACGAGGCAGTGCTCTGGGACCCCTAGTGTCACCCGCATTTGCAGGGAACTGTGGTGGAGCCATCACCAGCTTCCTCGCATGGGGGACAATGATGATTCTTTCATGATTCTTTTCCTGATGAGACACGGTCGCCTTTAAGATTTCTGAATGTTCACAAGAGGTCCAAGTCCTCCCCACTGCCTTGCCCCGTAGTCTGTGCTACAGAATGTATCTCTATTTTAACGAAAATAAAGAGCCTGAAAGAAAAATGAAAAATAAGAAAAGGGGAAGAGACAACAGAGAATTCTTTTTTTTTCTTAAACATATTGAAAATGGTTTTCTACACGACTTTTATTCCTTTGGAGAATGATAAATCCTACAAGACTGTATGCCAAATAGGTCTAAACATTTTGTACAGTTTGAAAAATATGTTAAAAGCAAAAACTTTTGTGCAAAATTGTGGGTGTTAACAGTAATAAACGCGTGACAATGAATTAGCTGACCTGGCTGACTGTGCAACTTAAGAGTACAGGCCCTGATATCATTCAGGTCTAGGATAAAATGCTAACTCTTCCATTCGTAGCTGAGACCACGCGCACGCAAGACGATGTAACTTTTCTGAAGCTTTTATTTCCTCATTTATAAAAAATAGAGACAGTATTGATCAAGGATCAACAAATTAAGAAATCGTAATTTCTGACCTCAGTTTTATAATTTGCTTACCTGGTTTAGTCTCTCTACAGGTCCCTTACATATAAAACCATGCCCACTGAAGCTGTCCGAAGGCTCTGGCAACTGAGAGGAGAGTGGTCCCATCCACAGGGACAGAGACTCGGCAGACCAACAGGTGCAAGGAGTGGGGGATGCAGACAGGGAGATTGTGACTGATTCTGTTCATACATTTTGAGTCAAAGATGTCCAAAGAATGCCCGTGTAAAAAAGTCCTAGATGCAGACAGATCTATGGGTCTGGAGCTCAAGAGAGGGACTGTGCAGGACAAGCATATTGGGGACGTAGTTGCTGTCAACCCTGACCGCTCACTAGAGTCAACCAGGGAGTTCGTAAAACTCCTAGAGTTCTGATTGCATTGTTCTGGCCTGGGAATCAGAACCTTTTTTGTTTTCTTTCAACCAACGTTTCATTCAAATGAATGAAACTTTCATTCAAATATTTTGTTTTCTTTACTCAATAAACATTTCATTTAAATGGATGTATTCTTTTATTCATTTGTTTATATTCTCTACTGAGAAAATATTCATAAACATAAAATTCACCATTTGCAGGTATAAAAATTCAGTGGCATTTAGTAGGATCACAATGTTGTGCAACTGTCACCTGAAACCAGTCCCCAAACATTTCATCATCCTCAATAGCTGTGGGCCCCAACCCCTGGGCCATGGACCGGTCCCATCCATGGAAAAATTGTCTTACCATCAAACCAGTCCCTGCTGCCAAAAAGGTTGGGGACCGCTGCCAAAAGGAAATTCTGTACCCATTACGCGGTCCCTCCCCTCCCTCCTCCCCCAGCCCCCGGCAATCGCTACTCTGCTCTGGCTTAGAGACCTGCCCATCCTGATGTTTCATAGAAATGGAATCGTAATACGTGGTCTTCTGTGACCGGCTTCTTTCACTCAGCATGGTTTTGAGGTTCATCTATATTGCAGCATGTGTCTCTACCTCATTGCTTTTCACAGCTGAATAATATTCCATTGTGCGGATACCGCACAGTTTGCTTATTCATTCATGGATTGATGGACATCTGGGTTGTTTCGAATTTTTGGCTGCTGTGAACAGTGCTGCTGTGAACACGCATGTACGAGTGTGTGTCTGAGTACCCGTTTTTAATTCCTTTGGGTGTATACTTAGGAGTGAAACTGCTGGGTCATATGGCATTTCTATGTTTAGCTCTTTAAGGAAAATCTTTTTTTTAAAGTTCCCCAGATGATTCCACGTGAAGCTGGCGTTGAGAATCACTGACGTGTAAGATGGACGAGGCCGTAAGAAGAGACGGAAAGCACGTGGGGAGAAGACTCGGAGAGGGAACGAGTGGGCCAGAGGCAACACTCGGGAAAACAGCATTTCAGAGGCGGTGGAAAGAGACCCCATAAAGGAGACATAACCGAGAAGGGTGAGATGCCGCAGACAGAGAAGAGAACCCCTCGCGGGGGGACCGTCTACACCAAACGCCGAAAGGAACTGAAAATCAAGAAAAGGAAGAAAGGCCAGGCGCAGAGGACTCGCCTGTAGTCCCAGCCACTCGGGAGGCCGAGGCAGGCGGATCGCTTGAGCCCAGGAGTTCAAGACCAGCCTGAGCAAGAGCAAAACCCTGTCTCTATTAATAGTAAAAACAGAAAAAATTAGCCAGATGTGGTGGTGCACACCTGGCGTCCCAGCTATTCTGGAGGCCGAGGCAGGTGGATCGCTTGAGCCCAGGAGTTCAAGA
This sequence comes from Indri indri, assembly GCA_004363605.1. Lineage (NCBI taxonomy): Eukaryota > Metazoa > Chordata > Mammalia > Primates > Indriidae > Indri > Indri indri. Next base: position 1,784 of record RJWJ010034115.1, on the reverse strand, counting down.
CCAGCCTGAGCAAGAGCAAAACCCTGTCTCTATTAATAGTAAAAATAGAAAAAATTAGCCAGATGTGGTGGTGCACACCTGGCGTCCCAGCTATTCTGGAGGCTGAGGCAGGAGGATCGCTTCGCTTGAGCCCAGGGGTTGGAGGTTGCTGCGAGCTAGGCTGATGCCACTGCACTCTAGCCTGGATAACAGAGTAAGGCTCTGTCTCACAAAAAAAAGAAATAAAAGAAAGGGAAGAAAGGGGTCTGCTGCATATGGCCAGGTGGAGACTTGGGGATGCAGCTTTATTCACTAAGGGCCTGATTTCAAGAACTGGGGCAAACACCATAACCCACCCTGTTACTCATTATTCGCAGTTACTCTTTATTTGCCGGTGACGGCTAGGAACTTGCAACGCAACTGCCAAGCCCATGACAAAAATCTTCTTGGACGCATCAGTTTACACTTCACCGAATACTGCGGCAACATCCCTGCCAGACGGGAACACGACAGGAAACTGCAGCAGAGCAGTGACTGGCACCTGTTCTGCTAACTGTCATAGGCCTCTAGGATTTTCACCACGCAGAAACTATTTGGGCATCATGATGCATAATTAGCAAAATTGTTTGAGTCCAACTTCAGCAAAATATTTAATGAATTCTTCTTATGTTTTCCCCTTTTCACTGCTTAAAATATTGTTTTAGTTTAAAGGTATTTATTTACTTCTATACAACATTCACCAATCTCTGAATCAATACTGATAAGAGAATGCTTAATGATTTCACAGAAAAGTTATTTTCTAAAAAAAAAGTTACTTTCTTCCATTATTAGAGAAAAGGGTCACTCTACAACTATCACATTTTAAAGATGAAAAGTGAGAATTAAGGTCAACTTTACATTTGAAGCCACATATTGAATTTTGCTTAAGTTTAAATTTTCAACGAATAGTAAGTACCTCTGACATGTATGAGTGCTTTTTTTCTTTTCTAAGTACGTGTTGATTTTTTTTTTAATCTTGAGTGTGAGCTCAACCAGAAATGTCTCCTAGAGTGGGAAAGCAGTGTGCTATCCTAGATTCCTTTTTTCAATTAATGCTTCCAGTTTCTAGACTGCAACAGTATTTAATTTGAAATTTCCTCTTTCTGTGCCAATTCCAGTTTGTACTCCTCCCTGCGAGGTCTTCAGGCCTGCGACCGTGCGCGACACACAAAGCACTGTGAAAGCAGCCAAGGCAGAAGGGGAAAAAGGTGTTTTTTGTTTTTTTTAAGTATCGAGCACCTGGCAAGAAAAGACCATGTTCCTGTAAAGCCTCACAGGCACTCCCGGCTCTCCCCTGAAAATCCAAGAGGACTCATTTTGATTTCCTTTTTTAAAAGCTCACACGGTTTTAGTGTGGTGCTTTGAGTTACAGTTTACCAGACTTTTCCACATTTTTTCTTGTTGTTTCTGGTGCTCTTGTTGTTTCTGTCCACCAGCGGGTCGGGGGATGGCCCCTAGACCGACTCACAACTGGCAGGCAGCAGTGACCGACTCACTGTGACTCTTGCTCAGGGTGCACGGCAACAGCCCCCAGTGCTGAAGAACTCATAAAATCAAGTGCCCAACTGCTCAGCAACTTCACGATGTAGACATACAGGGAAAATTATGGGGAAAAAAGTATTTCCCCACCATTCTCTCTACGCTTCCTGCCATTGGCATGTCCCTAATCTAAACTGCTCACATGGAACCCAGGAAGGAAAGCTCAGGACCAGCTTCTGAAACAGGAGAGCTCGTTAGATACGACACCGAAAGCACAAAAGGAAGAA
>RJWJ010034114.1:0-17471 GCA_004363605.1 Indri indri | reverse complement strand
CTGTGATGCTCAATCTTTCCAAATAAAGCTCTAGTGAGCACTGACCTCTATGGAGTGTGCCCCGTCAGCACTGTGCTGCCCAGACTGAAATGCTTTGAAAGAAGGACCTAGGTGGCTGGTTGTGCTCATTTCAGTTTGTCAAGGGCATTTATGATATCTCCTTAATTCAAATTCTTTAGACATTTAAGAGTTCGCAACACAATCCCTTCCAAAGTAAGGATTACTTCATCACACATCCTCTGGGTTCTTTAGACACAGCTTCTTTTAAATGTCATGACCACACTGCCTTCCTTCTGCCAAGGATGCCACTTTGCCCCTGGCATTCAGGGCTGACCCAGTCTGACAGAAGCAGGGCAGGCTGAAAATAGCAGCGGCAAAGGCAGCCAGGGCTCCCCTGCTGCTCTAAGGATGCCTTTGCATTTTTTTCTTTTCTTTTTCTTTTTTAAATGGTGCAACGAAGCTTTCTTGTAAGTCTAATGCATCGAAGCAGATATACTGCATATAAAAAATATGCGCACACAAATATATATATGATTAATTCTAAGCAATATAAATGCACTTTTCTAGTTCCATATCTTGAATTCTTAACATGTATTCTGTACTTAACCCAGGTATAACTAACTAGTTGCCTTTTTGCTGTACTGCAATTATTCTTTCCTCTGACAACTTTGCACCTCCAGTGCCTGGCATATGGTGATAATTCAATGAATCTTGAATAAATAAATTAATGAATATATACTGTATCAGTCAGGAGAGCCTAAGTAATACTGCTGTAACAAGTGACTCCAATGTTTATTTCTTGTTTGTGCTTTATGCCCATCAGGGTCAGCTGTGGCTCTGCGTATGTCACTTTTGTCATTGGCCAGGGCAAGCCACATGTATAAGCCTGACTTCAATGGGTTGGAAAAGTATAATCTGCTTCCAGGAAAGGATGCTGAATATCACAAATATTCACTTCTCTTCTGTGCCTATATACAGAACACACTTACCTGCTCCCCACAGGAGATGACCCTACCAGCCATAGCACCAGGTTCAATGTCTACGGGCTTGACGGTCTTTACATTGGTCTAGAGACCTACAAACAAATTATCAACCCTGTACATATATAGTATACAACTGATGCATGGGATCTGGATACCTCAACAAGTATTCACATTCAGAAGAGGGAAGAAGGGAAGATACAGCTGTCACCAGCCCATAACAGTCTGAAATCCCACTGGGAAATTATGTAAGCGGCCCCTAACCTGAGGGTGGGGAATGTCCCTTGATAATTCTCTGAGCCCACATCCTGGGAGTGGCTCTATAGTTCATTGTTCTCCATGGGCCTTAGCTTTGCTCTCTGAGGAGTCTTCCTTTTCCATTATCTTCTTTGGTTACATTTGAAAGGAATATTGGAGATCATGCTCTCATCAGAGGCCAAGGTGAAATCTCAGCCCGTTTTCCACCCATGGAAGTTTAGGGGCCCAAGTATCAAGAAGTTGAAGTCTCTGTTAGTCTAGGTTATGTTGTTTTTGTGTGTGTGTGTTTGGTTTTGTTTTTTGACAGTCACTCACTCAGAAACATACTCTGCTTTTTATCTGTTTGATTTCATCAACTCTTTTTGCCAACAGATATGTCTTCTCTCTGCACTTAATGAGAGCCCATTAATCCTCACAACTGTAAGTGTATCTTGCAACATACAAACTACAGGGGAGAAAAATCTGTCAGATTGCAACTACCTGCTTTTACTTTAACTAAGACAATTTGAGTTTAATGTCTAGACACCTCAACTGAATGCTCTCCAGACTCTAAGGAAATTGGTTTACAGACTGTTCTGAACATGAACTTTTGTTTTTCTTCTGTTTGAAAGCTCATTTGCAATGCTACCTCCTGAAATGAGACCCTGCTATTTGATTGGTCTGGCCTATTTTCAGAAATGGGAGACTGGTTGAATAGGATCCTTTGCGCCTCAGCTTTTTTTTTTTTTTTTTTTTGAGACAAGTTTTCTCTCTGTAGCCTGGGCTAGATGGCAGTGGCATGATCATAGCTCACTGCAACCTCAAACTCCTGGGCTCGAGTGATCCTCCATCTTCAGCCTCCTGAGTAGCTGGGACTACAGGCATATGCCACTGCACCCACTTAATTTTTGTACTTTTTGTAGAGATGGGGACTTACTATGTTGCTCAGGCTGGTCTCAATCTCCTGGCCTCCAGTGGTCTTCCTACCTCTGCCTCCCAAAGTGCTAGGATTATAGGCATGAGCCACTGCGCCCAGTCACCACTCAGCTTTTAACTCAATTTTTCTCTCCACAGTCACCAACTCAGGTTTTGGTGTGTGAAACTTCTTCAAAAGTTTCAGACAGGGGAATGTTCAGTCTCAGAAACCAATACTCCAAAATGTGGCATTTTGACCTGCTGGACTGAAGAAGCCCCAAGGTCTCTCTGACCTCCCCACAACCCCCACTATCTCCCCCAAAGCACAGGCCTTTATCTGACTAAGATCCAGACCCACCAAGGAGAACATTTTTGTCCTTCCTTTCTTTGTTCTCTTATTCATTAAGGGGAAAAGAAGACCAAGAATGTAACCGCACTCTTTTATAAGATAATGTCCCTCAGATTTGTTCAAATTCCAAAGTTAATCTCTGTTTCTGGATTCATTCATTCTCCCTAGTAATCCATTATTGCCCCTCAACAGGTGTTCCCTTCCATTCTCTCCCATAACCTGTTTATCCAAGCCCCCCTTCTTTCTGTAGCCTCAAGATGGTATATAAGCTTCTGTACCTTGGGTTGCGTCTGCATTCTGAAGGCTCCCGTGTATACACATTATGTAAATTTGAATGCCTTTTCTCCCATTAAAATAAAAATTATCACAACTAATGTATAAATTAGGAATTACTTGAAAACAACTGCCACTTAACAAACAGGAAAATCTAAACAAAGAAAACAAAGACTTCATAAACTATTTCAGGAAATCAATTGCAGGACCCTGTCTTCATTTGCACCATTTAGAACTTGAATTTAAGTTTAACCCACTCTTTCTCTATCATGCTTTTACATGGGGTGCATTTACTATATGGTGAACCTAGGGAGAGATGCTTCAGTTGCAATTCAAATTATATTACAGATTCAAAGTATACAATATACAATAAGGCCCTTAGTTCACTATGTACATCCAGAACCTGAATTTAAGGGACCATAACTGGTAGATAATTATAATTAGAACTGAAGCTAATAGTATCCATAAGATAATTCTCAGTATTTATTCAAAACACCAATTTTGTTGCCCTTGTGATCAACCTGTGTTAATGCATTCGATTTCTAATTTTTTCCTCTACTGACAACCACAATTAGTTTAAGAAATTTATACACACAAACACACACACATACATACATACATACATACATACATATACTAGATATGGAACTTATAGAGAGATTTCATGGATTTTAAGCACATTTATAAGTAAGCCAAAATATGGATAAAATTGGTTCAAAAAAACAACAGATGTGCCTCACCCTACTTTCAGTTTTGTGCTGCAAGTTGTTGGAAGTGACTAGGATCCAAGGGGAAGCAGCTGTTTCTCTGGATAATTTGTCTTACCTAGGTTGACCCAGTGGAAAATAAAATCATACTGCATAACACAATAATTGAGGAGATCTTTTTTCATGTATAATATTTCAAAACTCTTCTATTTCTATTACTTTCTCATTCTACTTGGAGTGAAATACTACATAAGATCGAAAGTATAGTAAGTATATTTAATAAATATACCATAAATATGGCCATTTAAACTTCGAGCATGTCTGAAGAATTTTTTAGAAAATGTTTTCTTTTCTCTAGAGTGAAACCGAACCCCATTTTTTGCATATTGATCTTTTTTCTATGTTGTTGTGTTATCATTCTAATTTAACTGATTGTAATATTTGAATTATTTCTGAATCATTCAGTTATCAAATTTTATAAGGCTCCTACTTTGTGCAAGTCTCAATTAGGCATGCTGTAAATATTTTTAACAATGAGGAGATGATAATTCCTAAATAAAGAATCCCCCCAAAATTGTCTTTTACAATAATAAAGACTTAATTTTTAAGAGTAAAATTAGTGATTTATTTAATGAACCGGGAAAACTTCAATTGGGTTAATATTCTGCTGATGAGGTAACTTTTAATAAATTGTTATTGAACCAAACTGGGGCCAGCTCACCTGATGCAGTAAAGCCAGACGTTGAAGCTGAGAGTTGCAGTGGGAGAAAGAGGCATTTTTATTGCAGAGCACCATGCCAGGAGAACAAGCAGCCTACACTTAAAACTCAAATTCCCAGTGGCTGACAAGTCGAGGTTTTTAAAGGCAAGGGTATATTTTAGGTAGGCTTGGTCCAAAAAGGCCAGATATCCTGAAGTGGGGAGGGGGGCAGAGGTAGATTCAGAGATTCTTGGGTTAGTGGAAAGAAATGTTCAAATGGGTGTGACAGGCCCTTCAGGGGGAAATTTGGAACAAAAAATGGCAGTCAGAGTTCAATTCATCAGTTCCCCCTTATTTGTATTTTCCATCCAGTGGGGCTTTCTGAAAAACTACTCAAAAACTTATGTTAAGATGCTGTCTTTTAGGTTCCATAAGGAATCAAAACATCTCCTGCCTCTGGCTTCCCTGGAGAGCCAATGTTCTCATCAGGTTGCCCATTCACTTTTTCAGGCTAGCCAGGTGCCCAGAACTTCCCCCGAAGGAACTCAAGATTTTTCTGTATTTCCATGCTCATGGGGGAAGGGAAACAGACCCCCTCCGAGGGTCCCTGCTTGGTCTCAATCTTAACAATCAGGTTAAGTAGTCTTAAAAAGTCTTATTAGAAATATTTTGTAATGTGTTTCTGTTAGGTAGATAACGAGGATTCCAGGTCTTCTAGGGACAAAAGTGGGTGCTGTTGCCTTGGTGCAATTGCCCCACCTGGAAGAAGGAAAAGGATGGGCCCCAAGCCCCCATCTTGGTCCTGTTCCTACCCTAATCCTCTCCCAAGTGGCTGACATACTTGGAGGAGGAGGGAATACTCTATGAATCTGCCAATCATAACTCAGTGTGCCAGTTGCAAAAGAATGCAGAGGACTTTCTAGCCCATAGGCTAAACAGAGTAGGTACCATAGAGTCCAGAAATTGACCTAGAACAACCCACATCCCCAGTAATGCAACTCCCAACTGTCCAATCAAAGTGGTTCTATGGTTGGCCTCTGGAACACGAGGGAGGCCCCAATCCAGGCACTATAAAACAACATGCAGACCATAAGCAGTCCCTTTTTTGGCCCCTTCCTTTTGCTCTCTTTTCCTGCTGTGACAATGGGTCCAGTCGTCATCTGCAGCATATGTATCATGCTCTATAAACCTATATCTTGTTCTTGCTCTATAATCCTATCTTTCTCTCTTCAATAAACCTCGTTTTTGTGCTTGCCTTACTTTGGTGTGTCTGGTCATTCTTTGGCCATTAGCACACTAAGAACTGACATTTTCACACTGAAACCTGACATATTCACCGAAATTACCATAAGTATCTCAAAAATGCCAAATGCTACAAAAATTGTAATTCTGTTGACTGCTCTGTTCGTCTATATTATAATCAAATTTTCTTACGTAAATTGATATAGATCACAGTCTGGATTCTTATCTGTCTCCCCTTATTACCAAGAATAACTCAGCATTTTTCCCTATGTGGCCTGCAAAGGAAAGACCTTCTTGCTTTAGAAGTAAAAAGTATTGCTTTTTGTATTTGTTTTATCAAAATACAAAAAATATTCCATCTTTACAAAAGCAAAGTTTTTGATAAGTCTTTTTTTCCCCTGCAGTAAAGAACAGATACATTTTATACAAGCTTAGTTTTCTATACCTATTTTCACAGAACTGGTATGCTGCATAATAATCCTGGATTTCCTCCCATCGCCTGTCCCAATAGGTACTTTTCTCATGACTTATTCCTCCTGGTTTCTATTTCTTACTCTCCCATTTAAGGTGAGGCCAACAAACTACAGAAAATTTAAGATCTGAAAAGCAGGAAATCCTTTCAGGACTTAAACACGTCTATTAAATATGCTCCTACTTGCTCCTCTTAACTTATATAGCACTTGCTTTCAAGTTGTTATAGAAAAAGTATTTGGGTAATTTTATTTCTAAAATTGTACCTTGTGATTTAAGACAACACCGAATCCATGTATGGCACAGAAAAGGGAGAATACAAGATCCATTGATATAACAATGTAACTTTTTTGTTTGAGAGGATATTTTCAAATTCCATTCCATTCCATGAGAATTCCTTGAGGATTTTCTAGGTAGAAAAATCATTCCATAGGCTCTGTGAAAAGAAACCAGGATTACAAAGCCATGTTCCCTGTTCTCACATTAATTTTCACTGAACTTACATATTGCATAAAACTTCTAAATTTGTGTAAACCTTTCTTCTAAATACTATCTAATAGATGCTTACATCATTATTTACTAGGACATTATAGTGGTGTGGAAAACCTTGTCTTGCATTGACAAAGAACACATGCACAGAATCTACTAGAAAGGCAAACATGACACAAAATTCTGGCTGTTAATTTATCTTTAAAATCATATTTCAGAAGTTTGGATTCAATCGAGGGGCCACATTTGGGGATCTGGAAGTGAGTTTTATTACTTTATCCCAAAAGATTCCTGGTTAACACAAAATTGATATTACAGTGAGATGTAAGTGACAAACACAAAAACATGAAATCTGTTTTCAGATCCTGAATTTTCTGTAGTTTCTTGGCCCCATCTTAAATGGGAGACTAAAAAATAGAAACCAGGAGGAATAAGTCATGAGAAAAGTACCTATTGGGACATGAGAAATTAACTCAATCAAGTTGCCATGACAAGTAAAAAAGATCATTTATCACCATTTTCAAAGATGGCAAGTCTTATTAGGGTGTGCTATCTCAGTTGGTTTAACAGCCACTCGTATCTTGTTATACAGGCCATGTTACCACTGATGTTAGAGCATTAGGAGATAGGAGAAAAAAATATCAGGATGTTCGAGCATGTTAGTCATTTCTTAAAGCTTTGAGTAAAGGCCTAAATAAGGTAAATGCCTAAAAGCAGACACATCTGGAAACAATAAGCATACAGCCATGCTAAGGGAAGTCCTTTTTGCTAGAGGCCAGTCATGCAAGACCTCTGAGAGTCAGGTAATCACAGACCTCGATGGATTGAAAAAGCTGAATTTTCTGACCCAAGTTATTTAAATTTAATATGTGCAAAAACAGGGAAGCAGAAAGCACAGAGAAATAAGACTGGAACACAGGAAAATCCAGAGAACTGGGTGAATTCTATTTCTCAAGTGCTTCCAGACACTTTGACGACCATTCTCAGCCCACGGAAAGAAATAATTATCTTCATTTTAAAGCACAATCTCATGGAATGAAGCCTGGGCTGGGTACAAGGTGTGTTATAGCCCAGCCTCATCAGTGTAGCCCATTGGTTTGTATTAATATTATCAGCACAAGATGAATGTTAAGCTAAGGGTAAGGGTAGTGGCCAGTTGAAAAACAGCAGATATAAGGTAGGGTTCAGATTCAGGTATCGTATCTTGGCTTTGGTTTCCAATCCACCAGAGTCTCAAGAATTTAATTCAGTCACCAGTAAGGTAAGACATTAAAGAACATTAAGGAAGTAGGAAACCAGATAAAACCTGAGGCTGATAACCAGAGGCCTGATTGTTCAGACCTGAGGCCATCTCCAGGCTTCTGAACCTAATAGTTAACACAGAATGTTCCCCAGAACACGAATCCTCCCAAATGCCCCTCATCTTTGAGGCCATAGCAGATAGTTGAAAAAGGAGCTTCTCAAAGGGAGTGAAACTGGAAGCAAACAGATTGGCTGGGTGCTCACTAAATGCACGGTGAACTTTTGTAAATCGCTTGATGTTAGGATCTTGCCCTTCAAGCTTAGCAAATCCTGCTTCAATGATATGAAAGTCTTCAGCTAATTCTTTTGCCATAAACTTTCTTGGCTCTGGACCTTCCAATTCTTCATATTCCTGTGTTTCTATCAGCTGCTTCTCTCTCTATGAGACTAGCCACTAGTGTAAAGAGGCTGCACCAATGAACCACTTACCCTATGCATGTTTGTTTACATGTGTGGAAGAAACTAGTTCTGGAATTATTAATTTAATTATTTAATTATAAATTATCCTTATAAGGAGCTATGGGAACCTGTTCCTAAGTATGGAACTCTGTAAGTTACATGACCCTAGGACTGCCTGTTATGTCCTTTTTTTTTTTTTTTAAATTACATCCCTATATCAATAACAATAGATTTTTTCCTCCCAATTAAAAAAAATTAGAGAACACTAGTTTCTTTTTCAGAATAGAATTGCTCTGCATAGAAGCTGTAGCAGTTGACAAATTTGTTATATTAATGTGAAATCATAGCAGAGAACATTCCAAACTGTAGTTTTGGACTGGTTTTATTTTAGTATTTCTTTATGTGAGCTACTAACAGCCTCTATTTTGAGAGATGTAGAAGTTAAATCACTTTTTCATACATTTTATTTGTTTAGTACTAGTCAACAAATGTCCTTTTAATTTTTATTTAAAGGGTAAGGCAAGTATCCTAAGAGTAAGAGAATAATAGAATACTTTCTGTATTCTATTCATAAGAGTTTAGAACATAAATGTTGGTGGTGGGTGAAATTAGGTATATTCCACAAGCATCTATTTGAACCTGTGGCTTTATTTTGGGGCCACAGAGCCATTTCAGAAGAAGATGTGCAGATCTCAAAGCTTTGTCTTGAAGGTTCAGAGTGATTTGAGCATACTCAATGAATGGGTGTGTCTGTAATAAAGGCTGTTGGTATCCAAGGTTAGCAGGGTCCCTAAGAAGAAACTCATCACAAGAAAGGGTCTTGTCTGGGCTGATGGCCTGAGTTCAACGTCACCGTCTTGGGTGTCAGAGAGGAGGACTGGAAGAGCAGTGTGGCTGCACTCAGTTTAACGTGCCTCGAATAAAATGGCTGTATGTTTGAAACACAAGAGCTGAGCACTAAAAGCAATCACACTTGGGAATTTCAACCCACTTTGGCATGAAATATTATAGTTCAAATATTTCTTTGGGGATAGAAGATACCTGTGGACCCTGAGAAAGCATTGCAACATAAGAAGCAGAACTTGGGTAGAGGACGGGCCATACTTCCTTGTTTCTTTGCCTTTGAAACTAGAAGCGGATCCTTTGACCTAAGTAAACACTTTGGAAAAAGAAGTGTATTCCTCAAAAGAGATGCCTGAGTCATCCCCTGAACTACTTAAGCCCAATTTTTAAGAGGCATGGATGAAAACTCATTATTTTTTCAAAGTGCAGCCAAGGTTAACAACCACTGAGTTAGATCACAAATTAAAACAGTATTACATGCTTTCATTCCTTGTCTTTTCTCCACAAGCCTCGAATCCTTCTCAGGTGCTAGATGAACTCTGGGCTTTGTCAATGAATTTGTATGAAAAATTTAGCTTCTTTCACATATGCTTATATTCATTTACTCTTTTGTTCAACATTCAATAAACACTATTAATGCTTATCACACATCCTCAACTAGATACTTAGCATAATGACAAGCAGAATGCAATCTCTAGCCCTCCAGGAAGCAAAGCAGTTGCTTCCACCTATCTTCAGTGCTAGATGGAACTACATACCCATTCCTTTCTCTCAAAAAGACCTCACTGGATATTTTAAAAAGAAAACCAGTTGACATAAAGTTTATTCCTATATGCTTTTTTCTTCAATAAATATAACTAATTTCTCATGAGATTTCCAGCATTTCCTGTTTCACCCAAGTTTGGAATAACTTAAACTCAGATGACCCTTGTATCCCGGTATAGTCTCATTTTTGTCTACCTTAGTTCAGAATAATCAGAAAGACAAACAGAAAAAAACATGTTTATTCACATTTGTTTTAATCTCAAGAAATACTGAGGCTAAATTTCTTTATTCAAAAGCAGCTTACTGCTCTTTGCTAGGTAACTGGATTATATTATGTTTAGGATTCTAAAAAAGAGAAAAACTGTTTCTAGAGCTTTTGATTTGGAGGCTATTGCTTGCAGGTGATTTTAAAATGTATTTTTAAAAAGCCCCATTATGTTTCACTAAGGACAGTTTTCCTGGTTTCCATAGTGATATTCAAAAGGAGTGTAGGTGCAATCAAAGAGAGTGCTTGCATTAATAGGTGGTTTAACATTTCTGTTGAATATGAAGGTTGCCCAATATTTTAGAACAATTGAGCTATTTTTTAAGTTTTCATTCTTTAATGGATACACTCAACATCAGATGTCTCCTTTACAAAATGAGTAACAAAGCCCACTTTGCTTGAAATTTAAAACAGTTTCAAAGATATGGAAAGTTATTCTGGCCATATCCTGCTTTTTAAAAGATCATATGAATAAACTTCAGGCAATTACTCAGAAAACACATTTTGAATAACTGTGTTCCATGCCATAATAGGAAGAGGGAATGAGATGTGTGAGCAGACACAAGACGGGGTAGATTCTTACCCTCAAAGAGCATACATCATTTTCAATCTATTGATGGATCCTAGACAGTGGTTCTGTTTGGAAGTTAATTTCCACTATGGTAACAACCAAAGTCAACATCATGTATATACCCTATGAAATAGGGAGTAAAAAAATAGTTTAAGTAGCTCACAAAAAGCCCTTAAGATGCTCTTTCTCTCCTTCTGTGTGCTCTGTGGAATTGACTTACTTAGGAGTCAGACACCTGTTGGGTCTAATGAATTATTATTTAATTATTTTAGGAGCAAATAGAATCAACAAAATGTGTTACAGCATTTACTCAGCAAACAACTGTTTCCCCAGCTAATCTTCTAGGATTCTCATGAATTACATGAACAATGGGCCTTTAGGAGAAAAATTTAAAAGCAAAACAAAACAAAATTTAAAAAATCCTCCAACTGCCTACATTAGCCAACTATGAGAAGAATAAATAGTAGCAGATTAGCAGAAGGATCTCGATCAACTTCGGAGGTAAGAACCTTCAAATATCAGAGGGATAATGAAAATGCTCCTTTCCTATACGTGACTGTATTTCCTTGAACTTATTATTACTTTATGTAGTCACTCTTTTTGTCAATGATCATTTTTATCAGAATACACGAAATTTTAAAATAAGGCAGTCCAGACTTGTGTCTGTTATTTATCACATTCTCATATTTTCCTATGGTGATGGCTTTGAGGCTATGTAGATATAACTTTCTGATAGTTTTACATTGGCACTATATAGGCCTTGCACACTGGTTAGTTATCAAATAAGCACATGCTATAGGCTTAGTTTGGCAATAAGAACCTTCCAAGTGCGTTGGTTTTATGCCGATGACATCTTTCAGTTGTTGTTTAGATACTGATGGCAAACTTTTAATGTTTTGGGTTGAGCATTTAGTTATAAAGTATACTCAATGAGGATTCAGACTGGAGTATAAGCATTGTTCTCAAAGGGTTAAGGAATCTCAGTGTCCTTTTGAAGATCTATCTATATGTATACCCTCTATCTACCTATCTATCTAACCATCCATCCAACTAGTGGAATATTTGTTGAGTACATGTTGTGTGCTTTCACTGTGCTTGGCATTATGAAGAGGAAAATAGATAAATCAAACAGTCCTAATCACTGTAAAATTGTGCTACAAAAGAGGAATAGGTATTAACGGTGGTAATGGGACTATGATAGGGAGGAATTTAATATGTCAGGAGGTCAGGGAAGTCTCAGAAGAAGAGAGGCATGAAATAAGAGCTGAAGGAGGAGGAGAAAGATGGCCATAGAGAGGTGATCATAGAAAGATGGTCAGTTCCTCTAGAAGACAAGGGCAGCAGAGATAAAGGTGGAGAGGCAGGTGACTATGCCAGTCCTTGTGGTCCACATTAAGAAGTTCTATCATTGTCTGAAGAGCAATCGGTATTCATGGCCGTTGCAAAGTCTACAGAGATGCAGATAGATATGTCCAGATTTTTGTTTTATCATTAGTAAATGTTCCTTGTTATCTCTAGTAATACTCCTAATCATGAAATCTACTTTGTCAGATATTATTATAGCCACGCACCATTCTTTTAATTGATGTTTTCATAATACATATGTTTGCTATCATTTTGCTTTTAACCTGTCAGTATATTTGTATTTAAAGGACACATTTTATAAACAGCACAGAGTTGTATCTTGCTTTTTTATATAATGTGACAATTTCTGCCTTTTGATTGGAGAGTTTAGTATTATTACATGTTTGGGGTAAAGTCTATGGTCTTGCTTTATGTTTCTATTTGTACTTCATCTGTTCTACCTGTACTCCATTTATTGTTTTGGTTTTTCCTACATGTTTTGGATTAATTAATTATTTTTTACTCCTCTATTTTATCTCATCTGTTGACTTTTTAGCCGTACTTTTTTTAATGTTTTCACTAGGAATTATAAGATACATTCTTTATATATCATAGTCTACTATATATTGATACTATCTCACTTCATATTAAATGTAAGACTTTTATAACAATATATTTCCATTAACCATTTCTCACATTTTGTGCTATTTATTTCCATTTTGTAATAAATCAAAGAATGCATTATTATTTTTACTATAAACAATCAAATATATTTTAAAGAAATTAAGACATGAGGAAAAAAAATCTATATTGCCTACACATTTACCATTTCTGGCATTCTTCATTCCATTGGATAGATCTGGGTTTGTAAATGATTTCATTTTCCTCAATCTGAAGATTTTTTTTTTTTTTTGGAGACAGGGTATAACTCTGTTACCTGGGCTAGAGTGCAGTGCCATCATCATAGCTCACTGCAACGTCAAACTCCTGGACTTCAGGCATCCTCCTGCCTCAGCCTCCCAAGTAGCTGGGGCTATGGGCGCGCATCACCACACCTGGCTAATTTTTCTATTTTTGTAAATACAGTGTTGCTATGTTGCTCAGGCTCCTGGCCTCAAGTGATCCTCCCACCTTGGCCTCCCAAAGTGCTAAGATTACAAACATGAGCCACCACACTCAGCCAGTCTGAAGAATTTTTTTAAAAATTTCAAAATGCATAAAATAAAACATAAAATTGAATTAAGGAATACACAAATCCACAATTACAGTTGAAAATTTAACCTTACTTTTTCAATAATCGATAGAAAATGGTGACCAAAAGTGAATAAGGATACAGAAGATGTGAACAACACTATCAACTATGTTAACTCATTAACATTTATGGAAAATATGCTCAAAAATGCAGAATACCCATTCTGCTCAGGGGCACATGGAAAAATCGCTAAAGTAGACTATATTTTAAGCCACAAAACAAATCCCAATAAATTTAAAAGGATGATAATTATACGGGGTACATTCTTTTACCACAATAGAATTAAATTATAAATCAATAACAAAAAATATTTGAAAAATACCCAAATATTTGGAAATCAAATAACCTATGGGTCAAAGAAGAAATCACAAAGAAAATTAGAAAATATTTTGAAGTAAAAGATAATGAAAATACAACAGGTCAAAAACGTGAGATACAGCTAAATCAGTGGTTTGAGGACATTCATAGCTTTAATGCTTATATTAGAAAAGAAAAGAAGTCTAAAATCAGAGATCTATGTTTCTTTCCACCTTAAGAATCTTAAAAAAAAAAAGCAAGAACAAATTAAACCCAAAGTCAATAAGAAGAAAAAAATAAGAAAGATAAAACCAGAAATCAATGAAATAGAAAATGGACAAGTTAACAAAGCCTTTAAAAGAAGAAATAGTTTTTTTGAAAAGACCAATAAAATTGAAAACATTGTGATGTCATTTTTATGCTTGATTTTTAAAATTTTCAGGTATTTTAATTTTTATGTAAGTTAGATTAACACTGCATGACCATACTTTTCTCACAACAGTGTGCTGCAATTTGTTACTAATAAAAAAATTGCCAAAATTTTAAACCACTTTTTTATGATTAGAGCTTATTCAAGTTTATTCCTACGATGTTCTCACTAAAACCCATTAGTATATGCTTCCCTGAAAAAGAGGAAAAGGATGACATCTTAAGTTATACTTTGAGAATTGTATATAACCATAGATATCCCAGGCCAGGCACGGTGGTTCACGCCTGTAATTTCTGCACTTTGGGAGGCTAAGGCAGGCGGATTGCTTGAGCCCTGGAGTTCAAGGCTGCAGTGAGCTATGATTGTGTCACTACACTCTAGCCTGGGCAACTGAGTGATATCTTGTCTCTAAAAGTAAGTAAGTAAGTCAGTAAATAAATAAATATAAAATTGAAAAAAAAAAAAACCATAGATATGCCCGTGAGAATATGTGTCCTATTGGAACATCACTTGGCATGCTCGTTGAGGCAGGGGGAAAAACACTGAGACTCAATAAAGTGGCCTGGCTAATGAAGTCCCTATGTTCGAACATGAACATTTTTCAAAAAAATTACTTGGAATAAAATCACAGAACAATGATCACAGAACATGATCAAAGGGTTGAAGAAAATCATGAGTCAAGGTCTGTTGGCACACACACCCATTCCTGTGTGAGAATCCATCAGATCCCAGTCCCAAGCTTGTAAAAGAGTTATTTCTAAAAATAAAATCTGCTCTTTGAGAGAAATGTTTTGTGTTTTACGCGAGTCTTTCTGAAAACTTCAGATAGCAAATTTATAAGCAGTGTCAAAACCTTTCAGGGTAACATAAACAGAATTATATTTCTTAAATAAATGTTTCCTTTGCTTCATTCCTAACCATCTTCCATATATTTCCAGTTGCTTTTTTTTTCTTTTTTTTTTTTAATGAGGAGAGACCATGACCATCTTACGTATCCAATGCAGAAGTATGGAAGTAAAGTTAGTCCTGTGTCTGGGCAAGGATTTGGTAAAACATATTATTAGATGAAATTGTCAATTTTCTAACACCATGGTTATTTTCTAGAACATATGCATCTTCTATTCATGTGACAACAAATGTAAGGAATGCCTGCTATGTGTCAGGAGCTGTTTTAGGTACTTGGGATACATCACTGACAAAACAGATTTCTCTTTTTGTGGGCTTTGAGATTAATTTTCTCAGTGCAAATTTCCAATCATTTTATAACTCTGTTTAAAAACTTTCAGTATTTTCCCAGTTTCTGCTAAATCTTTTGTTAAGACAGCCCATAATCTGGTTTAAACTACCTTCCTATGTTTGCCTCCTGGGTTTCATTTCCCTTGGAATGATTTTACACTCCAGCCAAACTGGGAGAGCCTTACCCTCAGGTTCTTACCCACCTGGAATACTCAGGTGCCTTCCTTTGTTGCTCTCTTCCTCTCTCCTTTCAGTCTGCCTTATTTTTTCTCCTCACTCTCTACCTTCCTTGTGACTCTCTCTCCCTTCCTACCTATCCACTCTTCTTCCTCACCAAACATTAATAGAGTACCTACTATGTCCCAGGCACTGTGCTAGATGCTGGGGAGGTAAGGACAGTTTTTTCCTGTTTCTGCTTGTTGAAATAGAAACAAGCAAGGCTTGGATTTGAGGAACCAGTCTAAGCAACATTCCCGAGAGTGAGACAGGACAATGTCACTCAAATGTCCCTCAGCCTGTTTACAGGCCATTGTCGAGCTATAAACTCGAGAGCTTGTTTGCTCTTTAATCCCCAGCACCTGGCACATTCTCTGGTATATGGCTGATGTTCAATGAATAATTGTTAAATGAATGAATGAGAACTACAAACAAGACCATAAAATGCAGAAGACAACAAAATATTTGAACTGCCCAGGATACATGAAAAGAGGGAGCTTGGAAGTCCTGGAGTTGGAATGATAAAATTGGTTGTGATCTGAGCTTCAAATATTGTTGGATTTTTACTCATCTTTGGACTATCCCCAAGTTTGGTAAGATATGAGATGGAAAATGTATTTATTTTAAAGATATATTCGTTGAATCCAGGCCCCCCCCCCCCAAAAAATATATCTTTTCAGATGCACTTCCTTTTATCAGGCAATGAAAATCACATCCATTTCTCTTTTTTACTGATTTGCCAGGAAACTCAGCCAAATAGTGTTCAACTCTTAAATCCGCTGAGCCTCAACTATAAATGCAGATGCTGATACCATTCTCATTAGGGTAGAGTTAAGACAAAGTGCGATAATTTAAGACAAGAGCACTACACTGGCCCAGTTACATAGGAGGAGATCAATAAGTGCAGCTACCGTAAATATTCCAGGGACCCTGTATACTTCTGGTTTCTGGAAATATGATTAACTTGTTATGGATCCTAGCATCCTGCTGGTGTGATAGTAGCATATCATACAATGGTAAGGGGCTGAGAACTCTGAAGCCATACAGCCAGGATCCTAATCCTGGCTCTGTCAATTGTGGAAATTTCAGCAGGTTACTTAACATCCTTCTGCTTATTTCCTCATCTATAAAACTGAGATACTATTAGTATTTACCCCATAGGGTTGTAAAAAATAAATGAGTTAATAACTATAAAAGACTTGTATACATTCCCAGCACATGGAACCAATATGGTAAACATTAACTCTTACCATATTCTTGGTTGTAATCAACACAGAGCCTTCAAAGCAAAATCATAGTGATTAACAGCAAGACCACTGGGGTCAAACTACTTGAAGGTACATTGTGGATCTACCACTTCCTAACTTCCTTTGCGAACTCCAGCAAATTAATGTCTCTGAGTTTAAATTTCCTCCTGTCTAAAATGGGAATACTAATGGTTCCCCTGTTGCAAGGTTTTGTGTGTTTTAAATTCAATAACTGATCTGACGCTTAAAACAAGATCTGGCACATCCTTACCACTCCATAAATACAGTGAAAAAGTTCATAACTCAAGGTGCTCACAGTCTAGCAGGAGAGGGAGAAAGAGATGGAACAAATAATTACAACATACAGTGGTAAGTGCTGATGGACATAACTATAGTACTTAATGGGAGTATGAGAGGCTCCTCTATGTGGAAATTTAAGGAAATTATCACCTAAATTGATAGTTAACCAAATATACTGGGTTTACTGCAGTCACTTAATTACCTGATTGGAATAACAAATATTAATAAAGAAGAGGAAACCCCACTAAAGAAAATAAGTATTCTTTTAATGAAATGTCTTTGTTTTGATCACAAATGACATAGATGCATTTCATTTCATCTGGATTTCCTAAAAGATTATTCAACTTGGTAATAACAGTGAATCTGGCTTTTACTTCATAAAGGCAGAAAGTATGCTTAATTAAGAATGCAAATCACAACAGCCCCCCTGTAACTGTGCTATTTTCACAGCTTGCTTCCTACCTCTTCTACCAGCACCTGGTAATTCTTTGTATATTTTGTACTCAGAGGAAATCATTGCCATTGTCTCAGGCTATGTCTAAATAGGTTGCATGCACCCAAGAGTTCTGAGCCATTTCTTCAAAACTCATCAACTCCATCTGTTTACCCTGTTCCTTTTGTTCTTTCTAGTGCTTTTTTTT
>RJWJ010034113.1:0-17454 GCA_004363605.1 Indri indri | reverse complement strand
ACAGAAAATGTTTCTGAGCCCTGGTCTACAGGGAGTCTTAGAGAAGAAAGAAACTACGACAGGCCAGGTGGTGGTAACAAGGGCCACCATTTTAAAGGAACGTGGACGATGACAGTTGCGGACAGATGAGTTTTCACAAATGTCTGTATCTACAGACAGACGGAAGAATGGAAAAAGGCTCCTCTTATAGGATGAGAGGCTTTCACATTTTAGGCAGTTACCACCCTTTTACATGGTCACTATTTAAATGTACAGCAGGAAAAGGCAGCAATTGTTGGATCGGTTACCTGAAGGATCAGACGTGTAGAGACTGGCAGCTGTTGTTATGGGTCCTGGGGGGTGGATGGCACTCGCTGAAGCCCTCTGACTCGCAATCAGAATCCTGCTCTTTGCAGAAGGCAAACGGGACATTGCCCCCAGTCCCAGCTGGGGTTTAAGGAGCATGGCCGACCGATAGAAAGTTGGAGGGACTTCGTAGTGCGCATAGGGAGGAGAGCAAAACTCTTCTTTTCCAGAGTGGTCTGTAACCTATGACAAACGATCAGAAGCTCAGTCAGAGAACTTCACAGCACAGTATGGATCCTACACAGGGTCAGGAGACCAAGGATGGCACAATGACCGCTCTGGCACCAGGGAGCTGCTTGATCGCAGATCACTCACCTTCTCTGCGCTGCAGTGTCTTCATCTCTTATTGTTCATCTCTAAACACAACCGGATGATCTCTCAGGTCTCTACAGCTCTAATACTCTATGAATCTATATTTTACTAGGAGAAAAAGGAACTTCCTCTGTAAGATTTTTTTTTAAATTGCATTGTTACAGAATCATTGGAATTTGAGTGAGATGCCAGTGGATAAATAAATGATGTCAATAAAGCGAAGAAAGCATTTAGCAAATGTTGAAAACATGATTGAAGTTTCATCATACTTGCAGAGAAAAGGCACAATTGTTATGGTAACCTAGTCTTACAATAAGTGGATGAACTTGATCAATTTATATTAAGTTTTTATTAGGCTACTTGGGAAATAAAATTGGCACTGTTAATAAGGGAGAAAAGGCTATTTGGAAAAATAGATCAATGGAAAATGTGTTTTCAGGCCTCTACTGTATGTTTACACAATTAAGAACCAGAGCCTGAATTATCTTCTCTCAATGCCTTCCCTAGTGAGGTGTTGCTCCCAGGAAGGTTTGAACAAGTTTTGCTAGAATGGAAGTTCTAGGGCAGAGTCTTGTCAACTGCTGACTTCACAGCACCTAGAATATGTGTCTAGCACAGAGCTGAAGTCAATAAATATTTATTAAAGAAATAAATCATGTTTGCATTCTTTCCTAAATATAATAACACAACATGACTGTTACTGTAGTTAACAGTTTGGACTAGAATACAACAGTTTGGACTAGAATAAAAAGGTGGGGACCTTTTTATAGCAATTCTGTACCCACAAAGTCTGTTCGTATTATCAGTGTTTCTTCATATTAAACACGGAAGAAGAGAAAGAACAAAATAATCTATTTGCTTTAATTATAATAAAAAATAGTGCTAAGGGCTATGTATAAAAAGATACATCTGCTAATTAAAACTCTGTTCTAAACCACCGCATGTTTTATGTGTCAAACTTGTATCCATTCAGGGGTCACCAGCATTTAACAATATTTTTAATAGGGGCTATAAAAGCTTTGATCCAAGCTGTTGAAGAGATTAAACCCCTAAGTTGATCCTCTTTTAATGTTGAAACAGATACAAAGTTTTCCTTAAAATTGACATTATAGAAACAAAAGAATAGGCCTTTAAAGTTTTATCATAATCACACTGTAAAATATGCATGATTGTTAAGTAGATAGACTGTATTCAGGCTGTGGCAAATTATATCTGTGAAAGAACATTCTACAACTGCGCTCTGATAAAATTTTTATCATTTTCTACTTACTCTCTCCTTATTAATCTCTAGTTTTCTCTTATACTCACATACCTTTTATTTTTTTAATTTTAGTTTTTAAATTTTAGGTGTTATTGCTCATTGCTTAGAGCAGGTGCTCTCATGGGGAAATTAATATCATTTCCAACCAATATCTACTGGGTTTTTAGGATTGCAATATGCTGATCTCAGGAATTACTCAGTGCTTTGGAACTGGATAGTTTTCAGGGGTCAAAATGCACCAGGCTCTCAACTCAACAATGATCTATCTTAAGGATTTCAGTAACTTCAATGCCTGTCATTGTGTTGGGTAATTTGTTTCTGATAAGACCACAAATTCTTTATAAAAGTGAAAACTCTGCCTCCGATGCCTAGTCTGTGAATTTTTAATTAAACAAGGGAATCTACAAAAAGGCTTCACACTCTCTTCCTTCATCTTCACTGACAGAACACAACAGATAACTCGGTTCGGTCATAAACACGTAGAGACCAACCCCAAATGTTGCTGTTCTCCCTCCTCCTTCTCTAATGGAGGATTTATAGAGAAGTAACTTTGAAGGTAAACAAAAGAATCCTATGATTTCAAAAAAACTCCTAAAGTCAAGGTGCCCTAACAAATTCGTGTTGGATTGTCCCTGTTCCCATCTGCCTGTCCTGGTTTCACTGGGATCGTGTGCCGGGGAGACACAGGGAAGGGTGGAGGCTACACTAGGAAGCCACTGGGTTAGTGGCAGGGAAGGGTGCTGGGGACGGTTAATTTTATATGGCATCTTGGCTGGGCCACAGAACCTGGACATTTGGTCAACCATTACTCCAGATAGTGCTGTGAAAGTATTTTTTAGATGAGATTGACATTTAAATCAGTAGACGTTGAAAAAAGCAGACTACCCCTCATAACGCAGGAGGGCCTCATCCGATCAGTTGAAGGCCTTAATATAAACAGACTGACTTCTCCTGAAGAAGTGGGAATTATGCCAGTAGACTGACTTTGGACTCAACCCCCAACTCTTCCCTGAGTCTCTGGACTGTGGCCTGCCCTGCAGATTTTGACTTGCCAGCCTCCACAATCACGTGAGCCAACTCCTTCAAATCACAGAGATATATGTACATGTATGTATGCATGCAGATAACTCTCTCACACACACAAACACACACTCACCCCTGTCTCTGACTGGTCCTATTTCCCTGGACAGCCCTAACTGCTGCAGTGCCCCTCAGAGATGAGGTGGCCACAGGGAGCGGGAGGGACGGCAGCCCTGAATCGCACGGCTGTATACTGCGATACCCACCTCACCCTGTCTTCTTGACCCTGCTCCCCTCTTCCCCACCCCCTTCACCAAAAATGAAAAGGGCTCCCAAGCTGTCAGTGGGAGGAAGCGTCCCTGAGACCTCCGGAGAGCTAGAAGCGGGGAGCAGTCTAAACAAGTGAGCGTACCTTATCGCCCTGGCATGACTAGATCCCAGACGATCTCTGAAGCCACTTCTGGAAGCTTTAAATGTCTACGCGGTTCCTGCCAACTGAAAAGAGACTCTCTCTCCCAAAAGAGCACTTATTCTTGATTTCTCTATCTCTATCCATGCTATGGAACCAGCAGGGATCTGTCAATAATGAGGGAAGAGTCTGAAGCTGGTTTGGTTTTTATCTTTAACAGTCTCCCACTTTATCAAAAACATATTTGGCTTCTATAATTGAAAAAGATTTCTGTTGCAACTGGTCAGAAATGTGTTCTTTCCCTGGAGACTGAATGAAGCCACCCTGTGGTGAGTTGGGGGCACACTGGCAGGGGAAGGTGGCTTTTGGATCTCCCTGCACTGAGCCTGAACACAGGATGGGGACTTGCTGGGTTACATCAGGTCACAGCTACAGGAACAAATGGCCAAGGGCCAGCCTGTGCCCCACTTATGGTTAAAGAAGGTTGCCATAGAAATGAGCCCAGCATGACACCCAAGGCTTCCTGCTCTACCCTGCAGCCTGGATAAGGGGCTGGGCCTCTCGGATCATAGCAGAAAATGGTCCTCAGACACTAGGGCACAGTGGCTGGTGCGAGGCTGTGATGCTCTCACATCAACGGGGTCTCTTCAAACCCCTCAGAACCACTAAAGCCACATAATGTCCACACAATCCCATTTCCTTGAGTCTTGAGGTAGCTTTCAGATAATAAAGTAGAGCAAATAGTTTTTGGAAAAATATGCACATAATATAGGAATTTTTCCTGGAAGGAGTAGGAACAACACAGAAAAAAGAACACACGGTAGAAAAATAAAGGACACAGAGAAAAAAATTAAGGACAATAACAGGATTCTTGCATGTATCTCCACATCGTTTCCCTCATGAGTGTGTTTTTGCAGAGAAAAATCGAGGGTCTCTTCATGGAACTTCTGCAATGACACTTTGAGAAGAAGAAGGTTTATTCATGTAATTAAACAGCTTTGGTAGCTGCGGTTCCAGGAGCATCGGCTCCCAGAGTCCTTGTGAGGAGTGCCCCTGCCTTAGAGAAGAACCCAGCATCAGAATCTGACCCTGAACCCCGGAGGCCCAGGTAGATGAGTGTTTAGAAATTTGAGAATGACTCACCATAACCCAACTCAGAGACTGATGTATAAAACCAGAAGGGCAATTTCTCCACTTTTAGTGAAAGACTACTGCCTAGGGCCAGACTTAGTGTCCTCTGGCCAGAACATGCTCTCACTGCAAGGCTCACATGAGATGCCACTTAGAAACAGGATGCTATGCAGTCCTGCAGAGCAAGACAAAACCCCTGCCAAAGAGACAGACACCAGAATTCTCCAGCCAGCATCTTCTCTCTGGGGATGTGAGGGGGTAAGCCACTTACAGTCAGAGGCTGCTCACAGGCCCAGGGTCAGAACACAGAGAGTCAGCCGTGTAATTCAGTTGCTGAGGGCCGCCTCAGGGCAGCACAGGGGCTCAGCTTGTTGAATTGCCTGGGTCAATGTCTGCCGCCAAGAATGGATTCACCTTTTCCTCTGTGCTAGATCCAACCACTTCTGCTGTGGTCAATACACTCTTCGAATACGTGAATACCATCAACCAAACTAGAGCCCAACTTTGGACTCAATCATTCTATTTCTAGAAACCCTTGGTATACTTTTGTTTGGTTCCAACATATAGAGGATTCATGATTCAGCCATCATTCAACATTTTTTGAACACGTATTTATGATAAGCACGGTTCTAAATTCTGGGATCACAGCAGGGAACAAAACATTGAAAAGAATCCCTGTTCTCATGGCACTTACACTCTAGTCAATGCAGGAAAACCAAAAATGCGTATGTGTCAGGTGAAAGTAAGTGCTAGGAAGAAATAACCTTCAGAGAGGGAACTCAGAGGATAGAAGGGTGGACGTTTGAGAGCATGAGGAAGAGGCCATTCGGGTAACTGGGAGCAGAACATTCCAGGCGGAGGGAAATGCAAAGGTCCCAGGGCAGCAGAGCGGACAGAGAGAGTGGAAGGAGAGGAGGGTGGGTTGGTACTGGAGCCACACCGAGTACATCCAAAAAGCTGAGCCCTCCTACAGGCTCCAGTTCATGTTCTGTGTGACCTCAGGGTGTTAGGGAGAGCATGGCCCCACCCAGCCTTCCTTTTAACTGGCCCCCAGGTGCCATGAAGAGACTGCCTCGGGAGACAAACCTTACTTCTGAGTCCGCGAGGATGAATTGCCGCAGCACTCTGGTACAGAAAGGGACTGCGCAGCGCAGTCTGCAACCGCACAGCGAGAACCTCAGTGCCTTCCCTGTTCTGTGGCCTTAGGTGTGTGACTTAAAGCTCTCCCAGTCGTCTCTTCATCTAGACAGTGACGAAAACTGCAATACCAACCTTCAGAGAAGTGCCGTAAGGATTCGTGAGGACTGACGAAGATTAAATGTTCTATTGCGTGGGCCCAACACACAGCAGGCACACCACTAAATGTCAGCTGTAGCTATTATTTTGGCTTTAAAAAAAGAGCCCATGCCTAACATACTATTTTCCGCTTATTCACTTTGCTCTTCTATGAATGAGTATGAGATTCTCCCAAAAAGGAAACACTCCTCATTGGAGGATAAGTCTGATTAATTTGAAGAATATCCTTATTTCAGATTCTTTCTTCCTTTGACCTGGCTTATACAAGAATTATGCTCCCTCATTTAAACATGGAAGCCTATTTAAATGCATACTTACCTAAGTTCACATGTTTTACAGTGAGCCAAAATTTAAATGAGTCTCTTTAGATTTTGGGTCTATCTCATTAAGACCATCAAACTCTTCTAGTCAAAAATGGCCATTTCTCTACACAATCTCCTGTAGACAACAACATCCATTTCTCTACAAGCGTATCCATGAAAATCTGCAATTTGCTTAGAGAGGACATTTTGCTTTCACAATTCATTGAAAACATATAACAGACTTTAGGATATTCAACTTACAGATCATATCACAATGACAGTCTCTTACCTCCTGCAAAAACTTTTCACTCATTTGACTGAAATGATGTCCTGGGGGCTTGATCCCAGACACCATCAATCCGGAACTGAAGACCCTGGGCTTCTGCAAGTCTGGCTTGAATTTCTCATAGAGGTTGGCAGATGGCTTAAGGTCTCCACTTGCCAGCCCCTCCTCCTGGGGAAGAGGCATGCTACATGCGGGTGGGGCATATGGAAGCCCCACAGGGACCAGTGAAGTGTCCCCCTGGCCCAGGGCCTGAGGATTCCGCCTGATATAGGTGATGATCTTGGGCCTCACGTGCTTGGGCTTGGGCATAATGATGGGCTTGGTTTCTGTCCTCTCTTCTGGTTTTTCAACCTGAAGGTTCTCCATTCCCTCCTGCGAGGAAGGCGTGTCCTTGGAATGTGTGAAGACAGGCTTGGGGATCCCACTGGGGCAGGTGTTCTTGTCAGGCACTTTCAGGGATGTGTTCAACAACCGCACACTGTCGCCGGGGGCTGGGACCACCGAGGGTGACCCCGCATCCACACTGAACATGCTGACGTCCTGAAAATTGCTACTGGGTGTTGCAGGCTGGTGGGTCATGTTCACAGTTGTCTCTGGGTGGAGGGGCGGCGGGACATTGAGAACCGAATCTGCTCTTACTGGGCTGCTTTCAATCTTAGATGCATTTTCTGGAAGGTCCCTATTTTCAGCAACAGGTGTAGCGATCTCTTTCCTTTCTCCTGCTTCTGAGCAGCTGCTTTGAAGGTCCAGGGGCCCAGGGGCCTCAGTTTTGCTCCCTCCAACAGAAGGACCTGACGCCAAAACCAGAGCACGGTCTTTGTTCGCACTGCCCTGTGGCCCCTTCTCCTCGGTGACATCTGAGGGCTTGTCCTCAGTCAGATCACTAGGAATGAAAGCCACATGACCATCACCTGGTGAAAAGTTTCCAGATGTCATTTCACCCAACTTCCTACCTGCAGATGGCGAAGTTTTGTCAGAGGGCTGATTACCAGCCGCTGCCAAGGGAGCAGGGCCCTGTTTGGGGGCGGTGTGGAGGGGACCCTCCTCCCCTGGGCTGACTCCTGTCTTCTCCCCAGGGCGGGGGCGCCCGCTGTCGGACAGCTGGCCAGACACCCCGGTGGCTCCTCGGTGTGCCTCCCCACGCGGCTCCTTTGTCTCCAGGGCTGGCAGGCTCTCTTCCACGTGGCGCCCCAGACCCCCTGCCTGGGCTGACGCTAACTCCTGCGCAGCCCTGGGCCGAACGTGTTCCGGCGCCAGCTTAGGCTCCCCCTTTCCCTGACCGAACTGTGCTTCTGGCTTGCTCAGGACTTCCTTGGGTGCCAAAGTCGAATTCCAAGCGGGTTCTGGCTGGGCGGAACGTGACGCGTGCTCGCGGCAGGCGTTCGGGCCGCGGCCCCCCTCCGGCTTGGTCTCCGCGGGCGCGGCCTCCGTGGTTTCTGAGGTAGATGGTTTAGGATGACGCACACTCCTTCCCTGTGAGGTACCGTCCGTCGGAGGGAAGGCCGCCCCTAGAGGGTGGTCTGCCAGTGTCTTCTGCGGCCCCTCCCCAGCCCCGGGCACATGGCACCGGGCTTCCAGGGGGCCCAGGGGCGCGGGCCGTGGCTGCTGCGGAGCCGGGCTCCCCGCCGTGACTGCGGAGCCGCTCGCCCTTTCCAAAGAATGCCGCCTCCGCTCCTCGTTGTCGAGGGTCTTCGCCAGTTTATCCTTGGGAATGTGCCGGGGAGTTTCCGCTTCCCTTTGAGCCAGAACCTCCGGACTGGCCTCACCCATCGCATTCCTCCAGCTCAGCAGACCCGGTCCCTGCGCACTCCGAGGGGTCTGCAGGAGATCTGGGCCTCTCTCCGGCGTGTGCTCGTCATTGCGTTCCCTGGGAACGCTCGAAGAAAGTGTAGAATCTCTCGGGCTGGTGGAGCCAGCCTGGGATCCTTTCCCGAAGCCCTGAAGTTGGTGGCATTCCTTATGGAAACGGGTACGGTTTTCGGGCTCACTTAAATTTGCATTTTCAAGCTCCCCGGCCTGGTCAGTTGCCTGGGACTCATCAAGAGAGGAGCTGACCTCCAGCATGATTTGATTGGCATTTGTGTCTCCCAGACTTAGGATACTCTCGTTGTTATTTTTCGCTCCATTTCTGTTATCCCGCAACTGAGTGTAACATGATTTCTTAGGAGCCACTGGGACGCTCATCCTCAACCCTTCAGCGGGGGCTGCTTGCCATACAGTCCTGCTCCGTGGAAAGGGGCTGCCTTAAAGCTGCAGTTGGTTAATGAAAAATCCTCAAACTGTTTGTCGTCCCCTGACAGTGGCACGTTGCCACACTGCTTTAATCATTTTCAGAACAGTTTGAAAACCAAGCATTGTCTGGTTATACAGCACGATGACTTATCCGTTAGGTTCCTGCTGAATGAGAGCCAATTAGTCCATGAGACCTAGAGAGAAATAGAAATACATTCATGTTAGATTGACAAACAGAGCTTCTCAGGGAAAAAAAGCATGGCAAATCCAGATTTGTTCATCACTTCCGTATTACTGTTTCATTCACTTATTATTTTTCTCAAAAAACTTTCAGATGGGGGCTCCTGCTGGCCAAATATGGAAAAATTGAAACATCAAAATGATTAATGTTAGAAATAGATTATAAGTGCATATTAAATCTTAATTTTAAATTTTAAAAATCCACAAGTCCATTACTGATACTGATTTAAAAGAGTAGAAGAGAAGGGAAGGCTTTTCTTCATAGAAGAATATCAACTAATGTAGAAAAAAATTATAGAATTTGAAAAATCACTATTTTGTAATCACCAGAGTAATAACTATCTCGGGCATGGGACACCACAGCAAAATCATTGAGTAAAAGATTATTGGGGAACAAGATATTCATAGAATCTTAAAGTACCCATCCCCAGATTATTTTATTTCTTACAAAAGGACGAGTTTATCTTTACAATGGAGAAATTGTAAAGATTAACAAATTGATCAAATTGAACATCACCAATAATGGAAACTGACATCACGTACTTCTGGCGTTAGTAGCTCTCAGACCCTCACATAATCTATGTAGTAGTCTTACCATAAATGTTCAACCTGAGTTTCATCATGAGGAAATAGACAAATTTAAATTGAGGGAGACTTTACAAAATAACTAGCCTAAATGATCCCCCAAAATGTCAATGGGTCTATGATTTTCAAAAAAATGTTAGCAAAGGACATTAGTAGGACAATTAGACATTTAAATATGGACTGTATGTTAGGTAAAAGTATTGTATAAATATTAACTGTCTTGGTTGTATAATAGTACTATGATATGTCAGAGATTATCTTTGTTCTTGGAATATATATGCTTTAGAATTTAGGGGTAGCATGATGTGATTTCTGTAACTTAATCTCAAATGATTCAGCCAAGGAAAAAAAATGCATGTGTGTCTGTGTGTGTGTGTGTGTGTGTGTGTGTGTGAGAGAGAGAGAGAGAGAGAGAGAGAGAGAGAGAGAGAGAGAGACATGTTAACTGTTTGAAAATCTAGGTAAATCACTCTATTATATCTGCAACTTTTCCATAGGTTTGAAATTTTTCAAAATAAAAAATTCTGGCCTTCAAGCCCCACACAATCCAGCCCCTGCACACACCTCTCTGTCCTGTGCCTACCTCTCACCTTGTGCTCTCCAGGCTGCAGCCACATGGCCTCCTGCCTCCCAGGGCCATGCTCTTTCCTCCCTACTTTGGGGCCTCTGCACACACTCTTTCTTCCATCTGCATGGAACCCTCCTCCCCGCACCCAATAACTCCTTTCTTTTCTTCAATCTGCTACATAACTGCCACTTCCTCCATGAAGCCTTTCTGACCTACTAAATTCTCCTGTGATGAATTTCATAATATCCTGTATTTTTTACTTTGCAGAATTTTAAAAAAGACTTGCAGATGTGCTAGATGAAAATAAATATCATCCAATACCTGGCATATGTATTAGGCACTTAATATATATTTGTAGCATGAATGAATGAATAAACAGCTGAATGCACAATGAGGAAGATCAATATTATTTCCACCCTGACAGAGCTTAAAACCTAATATACTTTTTACTTTTCTGTTGAAGTAGACTCCCAGATCATCACTAAGCCATTTGATTCAACGCTAGCATTGCTTCGTCCACACTATGAATGCATCTTATTAGGCCCTGGGGATGGGAGAGTTTAACACGAACAAGGTTCTGCCCCAGGGAACAGCCGTCCACACTTGTCCCTTCATCCATCAAGAGTGCATGAGCACACGCACACACACACACACACACACACACACACACACACACACACATGCTACGTGGGGGGCTGCTGTTATGTTTTGACTGAAAATAGTTCATAGGGCAACATGGCAACCCAACTGCTTTCCCTTCATCATTGTTTAATATGTCATTGCATACATTAAAAAGAATTTTTACATGTTATAAAGCAAAATAATACAACAAACACCCGAGGACCCATCCCCCAACCCCAGGACTGAAAGATCTTGCAGCCACTGGCGAGCTCTCCTCATCACAGCCCCCACCTTCCCAACTTAGCTTTTTACTCAGCAACCCCTCGTGGGCATCCTCAACACTCAGTTCCCAGAGCTCTCTTTTCATTTCTTTTGCATCTATATGCAAGCATGTATTTTTTTACATAAATAAGGTCATTTCCTGGAAGCCCTCTCCCCCATACCCTAAGACACTTTAACATCCTGGTCTAGATCATTCCATTTCCTTCCCATGTGTGATCGTGGGGAAAACACACAGAGCCGTGCATGTGTGTATTGCTTTCCCTTCCCTTCCACACTGCTCTTCTGCTCTTTCCACGACTCAGTGGCCTCATCCTCCCCACTCCCTCATTCCTTTTTTCCTTCTCCATTTTCTGCTCCCAGCCCTGTCCTCAGTAAGCTAGTGGCACCCCCTGGTACAGCCTGACCCCAATCTAGCACTAAACGAAGGTGCCGATACCCTGATCCCTGTGTATTCCTGACACAGAGGGGATTCTCAACAAACCCGCGTTTCTTTCTTTATTCAATTTTAGAAGTGTTTCCCTTAAAGATACACATGTCTTCTGAGCACAAATACAAAAGGCATGTAGGCAAATCAATAAGACAGCCCTTTAAAAGAATGCTGTGCTCTCTGGGCTGGAAACAGGTATCCCAGAAAGCCAAGAAGAGCAAGAAATTCCACATATCTGGGCCATCCACAGAAGGGAAGTGCCTCCAATTCTCTGTGGGCAGAAATACAAACACAGAGCCAAGAGCCCTCTTTGGTTTGAACTGTCGAGGCTGGGAGAGAGAAACTGGTCAGGAGAGATGAGCAAAAACAGAGCATCATAAGCCACAACCCACAACTTGACTGCCAGAAAGTGACAGAGGTAAAATCAGTGTCTTGCTAGAAAGAATCATATTTTAATTTTTAAAGAATTACATCATAGATGTTCTTTATCTTTGTCACTAAACAATCACTGGTGCTCAATTGCTAAGAGGATAGAAAGTTAGAACCTCCTAGGGGCCAGGTGTTATTTTCAACAGCTACATAAATTTGTAGAATTTAATTTTAAATTATAATTATTAATCTTTAATTTTAATTTAAGTTAAGCTACTTAACATCTGTAGCAGGCCTCCAGAGATAGGTCTTCACATTCCCTCGATTTTTTTTCTCCTCCAGGTAAGGAAATGAAAGCAGAGAAGGGATCATTCCCAAGGCCAATAGCTAAGAAGTCACAGAGCAGGGACAGAGGTAGAAAGTAACAGCTGTATAGAAGAACAGCTGCCCATGGATACAATCCATGCAGACCATGCAGGAAGAACAAAAGGAAAAGGCATCATTGTAAGGACAAGAATAGAAAAGCAAAACCAGAAACCAAAAAAGGAGAGAAAGTTCACATGAGACAGGAAAAGCAAATTTTAAAACGACTTCAATTACATAGGGGCAAAATTACGCACAAGAAGTAATGTTTCCTGTTTCCTTCCTACTTCCATGGCTTTGCACCTCCCTTCCCCCCACCAGCTCTGTCATCCTGCCAGAAGACAGTCTCAAAGTAAATAGAAACAAAAGATTTTTCTTGAACCAAATTTCAATCCAAGGTCCTCTATTAAGACAAACATTTTTCCCAAATATAATACATGATCACAAAAGTTTAAACTCATAGTATAGGACTGTGTGTGATTAGACAAAATATGCAAATAGGTCAACCAACTGTGCCAACCTCCACTCGAGGTACACCTTCCCAGGGTGAGGCATGCAACTTTCATGTGCTTCGGATCCACAATTATAAAAAAGTTATGAACAATGGCCTAGAGGTAAGTGGTATTTTATCTTGAAAAAAAAAATCCATTAGTTAAGCACTAGGTTTGAAAGGAATTTAAAGATCTTCTAGGCTTATAACCTACCTAATGCTTAAAAGTCTTCCAAGTGGTTTCCCCTGGTGCCAGGAAATTCGCCAACTCTCTAGCAGCCCTTGGCACATCTGCGCAGGTCCACTGTTGGCAAGTTCTACCTCTGTAGAGCAGAACTATGCCATCCTTTTTCCACTGGGTGACACTTTGGGTATTTTTAAAGAGCTATAGCCTTCCTTCCTCCCCAAACGTATTCTTCTCCTTGTCAAGGAACTCAGATTCTTCCAACTGTAGGAGAAGCCTTTGAAAACTCCCGCCATCCAAGCAGCTTTCCCCTGAACACACACACTAGGGAACCTGCAGTCCCTCCCGAACAGGGTGCTCAGACTTACACACAATACTTCAGTTCTAATTGCATCAGCCAGAGTCACATAGAAGCAAGACTTCCATTCTCTTAGTTATACTTCTAACCACACACTCTGAGAGTGACCTCTTCAGGGGCATATAAATCACCCTGCTAATTTCATGTCATTAATTAAAATGCCAAATTATCATATAAGTTATCCTAAACTACACTGACTCAATCCAAGACATTCGTTCCGTGGGCAAGACCATAAAAGTATAACCTCTCAAACTTCATCTTGCTGGTCTCAGTGTATTGTTGTATCCTGCTTTAAAACTTTGGGGGCCCGCCCTTAATTTTTCATCCCAAGTATTTACAATCCATTGCTGTTTTCATACCATCTTCGAAGAGGTGAGAATGCTTTCCACATTATCATTCATTTCACTGGTACCAATGATATCAGAACAAAGCAGCCCCCTCTGATGCCACGGGGATGTGACCTCAGATGCTTCCACAACACTCCTCATCTGATAGGCACTCCTTGGGCATTTGTCTGCCCACCTGTCCCTGCAGCCACCATGTATGTCCCCGTCTTGTCCACAAGAGCATCATAAGAGAAGAAACCTTGTCAACCATGTTGCTGAAATGTTAATAATTATAACATCACTTCTCATTCAAAAAAAAAGAAAATGAAAGTGAAGAAGTACAAGAAAATGAAGCTGACCTACCATGACCTGTTCTACATAATAACCACAACTGCATAAGGGCCACTCTTTATTTTTCTCAGAGTCATAACTCACCAATGGCCAGTGCTTTAAAAAAACCAACATGGGCTCAGCATGAAGGTCACTGGCATGGAGGTGGAGTACCACAGCCTCTCCTTGTTCAAAAACAAAATCGTCTCTGCACATCTTTAATAATCAGGCACATCTTCAGCTCTCCAGAGCTCTCAATCTCCGATAATGGTTTGACCACCTCATCTAGAACTTCTTTCTGAATCACTAGGTGGGTTGATAGCATCTAGATACTCACGTATATTTCTTCACCCATTTCAGGACTCAATTTTCAGTTACCCATGTTTCTTCTGTGCAATACAGGGGGAAAGGCACTCTCCAAGAAAGAGAAACTCCACGGATCCACACCATGCCACATACTAACATCACCCTGAGTTACCTGGCTGAATGACAGGCTAAAGCCAAACTTCTCAGCTTCATATTCAAGGTCTGGCGAGTGCTGGGCCCATGTATTTTTCCTGACTTAATCTCCTTTATTCTTCTATTTAAAATATGCTTGCCCAATAAGATCATCCTCCCCACTCAATAGCTCTACCTTTAAATGTCAAAGTCCAGCTCAAAGGCTACCTCTTCCATGAAGCTGTTCCTAATTCTCTCCTCCCATACCCCCCAGAAAGATGGAGGAGGAGCCCAATATTCTCTTTCCAAGTCCTGAATCTGCAGCTCTTTCCTTCTGGTGCTGTGACACCATGTTTATCATAAGCTATGTACATCTTATTTTACTATAGTTAAGTCTCTCTTGTTATTACAGTTATGTGTGTCTTATTCCCTTTATGAAACTATAAGCTCACTAGGTTGAAGGTTAACAGGTCAGATACTTCTCCCATGTGGTGTCTGGGACAGCATTTTGCACCTTCTGGGCACTTCAGATGAAGTAATCTCCTTCCAATTTGAGCTCAAAAAGGCGAAATGTTCAGTACAGCATGGGCTCTATGATTTTTTTCAATATTTTAAGATCAAGATTGTAAAGCCACCCTTTCCAACTGAGTAACTGATGAGGCCCCCTCGTGTGGGGGCTGTATCTGAATACCCAGGTGAGCATATATGGAAAAGTACATTCTGATCATCATTGTTTGATTTATATTTGTTGTAATAAATTATTTTGAAAATAAACTAAAGGAAGTTTGGGGATTTTTAAGTTATTAAAAGGAGGCATAGGTTTTAAAGGCTGAGAAATACGGTTGTACCACTTTCCTTAGCCGCCAGGGCTGCTGTGTGACGCTTTGTCACTTGTGAATTTTCATCTATACATTCAAACACTGTGCCTCTGAATGCAAATGCAATTTTATCTGACTTAATCAAACTTGTTTGCCAGAGAAGCTCCAACCACAGCTCCCGCCATGCGATAAATTATCCTTCAGAAAACTTCAGGATACCGAAAAATGTACGGGATGTGGACCCAAAATGCAATAGTAAGTATAACAACGATGCAAAAAAAGTCAAAATGCTAGCTTTCAAACTTTAGTTGGCACCTCTACTGAGCATATATTTGTAGTCTATAATGTCTCACCACATTTCATAGGATAAGTTTATATGTGGTTACATGCAAATATTTATATACAAGTCAATTTATTCATCTGCTTTAGAAAGTTTCATGGTCATAATTCCTCTGCTTTTTGCAACTGTAATTGCTTAGGAACATATTCAGGCTCTTGGTCCTATTCCATGATGTTGTGAATGACTATTCTTGACAGGCACAATTATAGGTTATATAAAACCTCAAGTTTTAGACTTGAGGTTCTCCAGGGTAAATGGACTTTACAAGTTCAGTTTCACTACAATATGGTTAAAAATCGAATTATTGGTTGGGGGATGTTAAGATATATATTCAGGGACTCTGTAGCTATCTGTGGTGCTAAATTCTGTGAAAGCTGCCAAATAGCATAAAACGTAACAGCTCTCTGGAGCCTGCTCTGCTCTCT
Source organism: Indri indri (assembly GCA_004363605.1). Classification (NCBI taxonomy): domain Eukaryota; kingdom Metazoa; phylum Chordata; class Mammalia; order Primates; family Indriidae; genus Indri; species Indri indri. Next base: position 1,696 of record RJWJ010034113.1, on the reverse strand, counting down.
GTGTCTTATGTACGTAACAGGGACAGCACATCACATTTTATTCTAATATATAAACAGGACTGTGTTCAGAATATTTTTTGTGGCAGCAGAGGCTGTTTCATTTTTATTTTACCTTGCATAGAAAGAGTAAAGAAGAACACATACATACATGAAATGCTGCCATTGTCCCCTTCATAAAGGACGAGCAAGTAACTTGGTTTTTCATAGTTGACACCAGTCTGATATTTAAGCAAAATATTTTATTCACTGATATTTAAAATCTCCCCAATAAAAATGTTGCATGTTTCTCCAAAGGAAGCTTCATTCACATTTGCTAACAAAAAGAATTCATTTTCTCCTTTAAAAAAACCAAATCTTTCCAGGACAGAATTTCACCCAGAAAATACAGGGTGTTCATTCCTTGTCTATTGCTTAATATTCATTTTGTTTCATTTTTGTCTTGCATGATTTTTTTCCAAAATAGAAATACTTATGCTGTCAATTATAAAAGATGTGAATTTTCATTGTATATTTTGTAAACAGTAAAAATATACCGAAATTCCCTAACCTTACGCTAATAAATAGAATTGGATGTGCAGTAGATCTTAGACTTTTTGTTTTCACACTCATGGAATGAACTCTATAACCCCAATTTTTCATTTTGCATGTCCTGAGCTGCTTCTCATGTAAATATATGTAGTAAACACTTTATCATTTTTAATGATCACTTGTACCATAATTTACTCACTGATTCCCTATTGTCAGACCTTAGGTCGCTTTCAGTTTTTGCATTATTTTGTGAAAATAATTTTTCACAGAAGATGGATAAATTACAACTTTATGGCACCCTTTCTTCCCTGCAGACATATTCCTAAAGGCAGAATCCCTGTGTTCGTGGGCAGGCACATCTGCATGTTAATACAGAACTCTAAGCTCCAGGAGGGGATTGTGTTTGGTTTGCAGGTGCTTCTCTAGTGCCTAGACTATATGTCAGGGCCTGGCACAGAATGGCTGCCCTGTAACTATTTGCTAAATCAATATACACTGCCCTCAAGGAAAAAAAAGTGCCAATCTTCATTCTATCCCTGGATTTCCCCACTTTCTGCTCCATTCCCGCCCCCGACAAACTCTTCGTAATTAGAATGACCTGAGCATTTATCATGCATATTGGGACAATTGTTTCTTACTCAGCATTTTTTACCATTTTTTATTAAAGTATAATTTACATGCAGTAAAATTCACCATTTCTACTGTACAGTTCTACAAGTTTTGGCAAATGCTTATAGTCTTGTGATCACCACCCCCTTGGTCAAGATACAGATATTAGAATAGTTTCATGAGCTCCAAACATTCCCCAAACTTCAGCCCGTTTCTGTTCCTACAGCTTTGCCTTTGCCAGAATATCACTTAAGTGTAACTGTACAATGTGTAGCCTTTGGGTCTCACTTCTTTCTCCTAGCACCATGCGTCTGATGGCAGGTTCATTCCTTTCTACGGAGGAAGAGGATGCCATGCATGGTGTACCCTCCATGGAAGCCTTAAGCGAATCTCCCACCAGGGCTCCCAGCTTCCACTCTTGCTTCTCTAGAGAGCCTTTCTCCCTCCACATGGCAGCCAAGGGATTATCTTGACATATTTATCAGATCAAGTCATTTCCAGGCCACAAACCCTCTAATGGTGGCCTTGCCCTGGCCCGAGCGGCCCTGTGAAACCTCCC
>RJWJ010034112.1:0-17466 GCA_004363605.1 Indri indri | reverse complement strand
TCGTGGGCTTGTTAGAAACAAAAATTCCCAGCTGCCATATCAGAACTGCTAGAATCCAAATTGCTAGAAAGAGCTCCAGGTGATTTGCATGTACACCAAAGTTTGGGAGGTACTGTTCTAGTAAATTCTTAAATGTACAGGTCCAGAGGTCAGTAGGAAAGTTTGAGTTGGAGTTAAGGGATGCAAGTTAATATCACAATATCATAAATAACACCATAAGTAATGACAAAATTGTGTGTATCTTGAAAGAGTGAAAAGTTGGCCATCTATTCATTGTAGTGACAGATTGCATTTGAGTCTGAACATTTTTGTTTTCACTGTTTATAAATCTTAGTTGCCTCCTAAAAATTGTAAAGTTGTATAATGAAAAAGTCAATTTCAAAAGAAGTGGGTATAATTTTGTTTTTTGATTATTATGTTTCTGTCCCCTATAATATATGACACATTATATTTAAGCATGCTTCACCACAGTAACTGCAAAGCGAAACTCTACGGTATTATTTATTAGGAATAAAAAAACATTCAGAGATACAGATACATTTTCTAGATTTCTAAAATCTTTATCATCAGTTTGAACAAACCAGTGCACTTAAAAACTCTTTTCTTATAAATCTGATTTCAAAAAAATTATACCTTACAGATAATTCATGTAGAAAGTCAATGTTCAAAAAATTTGTAAACTGTGTAAGCATGACTTCTCTACAGGCATAAATTATTCTTTTCCATAAATAATTTATTCCAATGTGGTTTCACCCTTATATAGCCAATTTGTCAACCAAGACCCCATGCCAGGCAGAACCAGTCAAAAAGCTGTGTCTAAACTTGTCTGCATTGTGCTTTTCAATTTGGTTCCAACATTTCAACCCAGGATGCTCACTCTGCCCTGAACAGTGTGAGTGCATTTAATTACAATCTGACATGTGTATTTGTGAGAAACAAAAGGCTGTGAACTGAGGGCGATGATTAACCATTCTACTGGATAATTGCTTAAACTACTGCTTATATTATGCTGCATTATCTCTTTTGAATAAAGTGATTATTGGCTTTTTGTGTGGTGATTATGCAATGTAAGTGCAATCTTGCTGTTTTAACTCTTGTCAGAGTTTATGTTTAATGCACTTCCATTACAATGAGGGGTGCAACGTTAGGTAGTCTTTCTTTGGTTGAGAGCCCTCCTAGAAACAATCTCTTATGGCTTGATTTATCTGTGTGGAATAAGCAACATCTTCTGGTGTTCTGGAGGAAGGGAACCAAAGACACGATGACACAATATTCAGGAAGAAGATAAGAAGATATTACTCACGCCTTTTGTATTCATAGCCACAGATGGTAAATACCTCCAATATTATGATTTTGGCAAAAAGCCTATAAAAAACTCTGAGGACAAAACCAGTGTTCAAAAAACTAAGTAGTTTTTTAAATAATTACATTATTTCATGCACAGGACTTACGTGCCACATACTTTATTCACGTCCGTAAATATACTAGGAATATTCACAAAATATTTATGCTATAAATAATCAGTCATCATGATGAACCTATATTTTTGTTATTAGAAAAAATTTCAACATTCCATCCTTTCAAGCATTTAATTTAGGTAATTAAGCCTCCCTGAAATTTTACTTCTATCTGAAAACAGTTCATCTTTCAAGCTCATATTTTTTCGAAAGTAAACTTTCACAGTTCCATTGCATTTGGTTTATTTTGGCCTACCTAAAGATTTGGCATAATTGCCATGAGAAGAATCTCCTCTAATGAGATCAGAGCACATATTATTTTAATTTTTTTTATGAGGTGTAATAAATATACAATAAACTGCAAATAGATAAAACATACAATTCAATACATTTTGAAATATGTACATATCCCTGTATCATCGCCACTACCAAGACAGTGAATATACCCTTATTCCCCGAAGTTTTCATGTGTCTCTTTGTAACCCCTCCCTCTTGCCCTTCCTAGAAACTCTGCACCCTGTTCCCAGGTAACTGCTGCTCTGCTTTCTGTTGATACACATTAGTTTGCATTTTCTATGCAGTTAAAGTATAAACGGAATGCTAAAATGTGCATTCCATGTGGCATCTTTCACTCACATATATTTTTATGGAGATTAATACATGTTATATATGAATCTCCAGGAAAAGTTTCACTCCTTTTATTGTTCAACAGTGTTCCATTGTATGGATTTATCACAATTTGTTTCTGCATTATCTGTTGCTGGAACATTTGTGCTGTTTCCAGCCTTTATCTATTACAAATATGGGTGCTATGAACTTTGTTGACAAGTCTGTTTGGACACATGACTTTTTCACTGTTGGGTAAATACCTAGGATTAAGATGGCTGGATCACATGGTAGATATATATTTAAGTTTTTAGAAAACCGGTGAACTCATTTCCACAGTGATTATACCATTTTACACTCTCAGCAGTAGTTTTTATGATTTTCAGGTCATTTGTATCCTTGCCAACACTCGGCATAGCCAGTCTTTTCAATATTAATCATTTTAATTGTTGTGTAGTGGTTTTTCATTGTGGTTTTAATTTCTATTTCTCTAATGGCTGATGATGTTGACTATCTTTCCATGTGTTATTTGCCATTTGGTAATCTTTTTTGAAGTTTCTATTAAAATATTTAATATCAACTCTAAGTTTTTTATACATGCCAAATAGTATGTTGGGGAAGTAATATTTGCTCATAGTATTTATGACAAATGAAGATGGATTTTGACAATTTTTTTTTTACAACTATTGAAAAAGATAATCATAGTTTTAAAAAATACATTATTAGGATGAATTACATTAATTGGTTTTGAATGTTAAACCAACCTTGCATTCCTGGGATGAAGTCCATTTGTTCGTAATTCATTAACATTATCATTTTTGTACACAGCTGGATTTAATTTAGCAAATGTTGTTAAAAATTTTATATCTATTTTATTAAGGATATTGCTCTAATTTTTTTCTCTTTTTTGAAATGTCTTTTTGTGGTTTTGGTATCATTATATCACTGGCCTCCCAGAATGAGTTAGGAAGTATCTTCTGCCTTCATTTTCTGGAAGAATTTGAGTAAAATTGATATGATTTGTAGAAGTCTCTAATAAAGTCATCTCTGGGCCTGGAGGTTTTTTGTGAAAAATTTCCCCCCTTTACAAAGTCTATTTCTTTAAAAGTTATAACACCATTTGGCTTAGTTATGTATTCTTGAATGAGCTTTGGCAGTTTGTGTTTTTAAACTGGCTTTATGGAGTACATTGGGTCTGTTCCATTATATTTCATTTCTTAAAAGTGTATTAAGGTTTAGCATTAATTCTTTTTTAAGTGTTCTGTAGAATCCACCAATAAAATTATCAAGACATGGACTTGTCAATGCTAGAAGTTTATTGATTACTAATGCAACTTTTCTAATGTTACAGATCTCTTTAGATTCTGTTTCTTCTTGATTCAGTGACTGTAGCTTGTGTCTTTGTAGAAACTTACCCATTTAGTCTAGGTTATCTAATTTAACACACAATTTTTTACAATAATTTGAATATTATCTCATGTTCTTGTTCAGTCTACTGAAGGTTTAAAAAATTTTGTTAATCCCATCAAAGAATTTTTGTTTTTAAGAATATGTTCTCTATTGATTTCTATTCTGTTTCATTTATTTCCACTCATATTTATTATTGGATACTTTCCGGACAGGCCTGATATGCCGATAATAACAAAAAAGAGTGGGAGGAGAGAACACAACTACATTTTAGTAAATTACAGCAAAGTTTTTGTATACTGTTGAAATTAACTTTATACTAATCCAAATAGAATATTTTATCTAAGGTGTTAATTGTATTTCCCTGGGTGACTATTATAAAAATAGCTCTAAAAACAAAAACAAAAGCAAACAAAAAGGAATTTAAAATGGACAGCTATAAAATATTAACATAAAATAAGGCAATATAGTATAGGCAATATACTATAGTAGAGGCCTTCCTTCTGTTTCCTTTGTGATTAGTTTCTCCTCTTTTTCCAGTTTCTTGAGGAGCTAGAATTATTTTCTAATTTCCTTTGTGATTTCTTCTTTGGCCTATTGGTCAAAAAGAAATTTTCCACATATTTGTGAATTTTCCAAATTTCCTTCTGTTAATTGCTTTCTAGTTTAATTCCATTGCAATCAGGAACATGCTTTGGATGATTTCAACCTTAAACTTCTTGTGTCTTGTGTGTTGTAGGTGGACATTTATAATTTCACATGTGCCTTATTAATTCTCACATTTATCATTGTAAAATGTACTTATTTTTCTGTAATTGTTCTGTAAGGATGCTGATATTAGCACAGTCAGTCCAGCTGTATTTTGGTTATGGTTTACATGATGTATCTTTTCTCAACTTTTACTTTCAACTTACTTGTATATTTGAATCAAAAGTATGACTCTTGTAGCTATCATGTAGTTTGATCATGCTTTTCTTTCCCTTTCTCTCAATCTTTGCTTTTTGATTTGAGTGTTTAATTCACTTACGGTTAAGGTATTATGGATAAGGCAGGGTTTACATCTGCCATATCGCTATTTTTCTATGTATCTTGTGTCACTTTTTTCCTTCTCCTTTACTATATTGCCTTATTTTATGTTAATATTTTATAGCTGTCCATTTTAAATTCCTTTTTGTTTGCTTTTGTTTTTGTTTTTAGAGCTATTTTTATAATAGTCACCCAGGGAAATACAATTAACACCTTAGATAAAATATTCTATTTGGATTAGTATAAAGTTAATTTCAACAGTATACAAAAACTTTGTTGTAATTTACTAAAATGTAATTGTGTTCTCTCCTCCCACTCTTTTTTGTTATTATCGGCATATCAGGCCTGTCCGGAAAGTATCCAGCCATTGTTAATATAGCGAGAAATGCCATCAATGTAACCTGTCCGCCAAGGAGCGTGAACTGTAATGCACATGCGTGAATAATGATGACTTCACCATACTAGTCAGTGGGGTGCTAGACGCTGTTAAGTGAGCGTGTGTACTGTGTGGCCCTCGCATTCAAAATGACTGAGCAAATAGAGCAACAAATCTGCATTGAATTTTGTGTTAAGCTTGAACATTCTTCTGTGTAAACTATTTGGAAGATTCAGATTCGGAAGGTTCAGGGGACAATGCAATGAGTGCGGCACAATTAAAAGTGTGGCACAAATGCTTCAAAGATGGTTGAGAATCTGTTGAAAGTAACCCATGTTCTGGAAGGCCTGCAACAAGCAGAACACCTGAGAATGTTGAACATGTCTGGATTAGGTTAAGAGACGCTGGGAGAACTGTGTGAGGTCCCAAGGCCTACATTGACAGGGACTGAGGCGTCATTGTCCTATATACAGTATTTCTTGTATCTTGCATCTTCTTCAATAAATGTCTCTATTTTTCACATTACATGGCTGAGTACTTTTTGGACAGACCTCGTAAATATTAAAGCTTCATATATTATAAGCCTATCAATACCTTTTTGTAATTATTTAGATCATGTAAGAAAAAATTATAACAATAAAAATATTTTATACTGTATTTATATTTACCTATTTAGTTAACTTTTCTGAAGCTCTCTATTTCTCTCTGTGAATTTGAGTTATTGTGTAGTGTTTATTTTCAGTATGAAAGACCCCTTTGGGTACTTTTTGAAAGATTTCTCTATTAGGATTGTTTCTCTCAATTTTTAATAATTTGAGAATGTCTTAATTTTTCCTTTGTTTATTGAAAGGTAATTTTTCTGCATGTAAAATTTGTGATTGAGAATTTTTTCTTTAAACATTCGAATATGTTATCCTATATCTTCTGGTGTTCAGTACTAATGAATGTCATCTTAATTATATTGAAGATTCTATGTGATGAGTCATTTTTTTCTTGCTTCATTCTAAATATTTTCTTTGCCTCCAGATTTTCATATTTTGACTATGATGTGCTAGGTGTGAAGCCCTGTGTTTATTCTGCTTGTAATCTAATGAGCTATTTAGATATGTATATTAATGTTTTATATCAAATTTGGAGAATTACAAAAAAATCTGTCTAGTAAGTTCAACACCTGGGCTTCCTTAGGGATTTTTTTTTAAATTGACTGCTGTTTCTAATGTATATGGATCATACCTTTATATTTATTTGAATGTCTTATGATTGTTTCTTTTTAAATTTTGCATTTAGATAATATAATGTTCCAATTCTGGACATAAAAATCTGTCTTCTCCTGCCCCAAGGGTTTTTTTCTTGGTTATTATTTTTGTTACGGTGATTGTTGCTGCTGTTTATTTTTATTTTGTTCGCTTTGTCTTAACTTTTCTAAACTAATTAGACTTTCTTGAACTAATTCTGTTAAGTCTTTATTCTTTGTTGTGTGTGGCAACTGAAGACAATTATCTTATTGGTCATTAAAAGTATGGACAAAAACATGCTTAGGTTCCTTAGCCAATAATTCTTTTCCCCTTTTGTCAAGGGATTCTTTGCACATGTGAATGCATTTACAATTCTGCCTTAGCTTTAATTTTCTGCTGTGCTGGGCTTCATGATCATCCAGAGGTGAGCAATTAAGGCCTTCTCAGGTCTTTCTTTGGGCTTGCCCACTGCCTTTCACATGCGTGCAATATTCTACCTTTCTAGAAATACGTTATGTCTTTTCGAACCCTCCCATGGATATATCGTGCCTGAGATTTTTTGTATAAATTTTCTGGACATCCTCCTTTGTGCCTTCAATGGTGTCAGTTCACCAAGCACCTATGACATTATACAATTGTTGATGATAGTTTTTGATAGATGCTATAGTTCTGTTCTCATTTAGCAAGATCTGAGTCACACATAAAGACAAACCCTGTAACTGGGGCATTTCAAGGGAACTGTCAACAGGTAAAATAGTGACATTTCTCTAGGATGAGTCTTTTGGGGACCTAAAAACCCATTTTGTTCTTATTCAGTGGCTGCCAATCTTCTGGTCTTCCCAGCTCCAGTGGTGAGGCTGTGAGACTGCAGGTTTTCAAGTCTACATTACAGCTATAGACGTGTGAGAATAGGGCAAGTTAAAACACCACAGAACTCACTGGTCTTTCAAAGATTAAGCCACCTTCCTGGAATAAATCCTCCTCAGATTGTTCAAGTCTGTGGTAATTAACTAAACTTCAGACTTCTAGACTTCAAAACAAGTTGATTTTGGTCTTTTTTTTTTTTTTTTTTTAACCTACATTCTCTGCCTTTATCAAGTTTTATGAAGAAGGGGATTTTCAGAAGTTTTGCTCCATCATGTTGAAAGTGCCTCCTTGCATTCATTTTTTAAAAACATTTTCATTAGTTTCTACAATTCTAGGAAGATAGTTTTCTTTTTTCTTTTGGCACGTGAAAGATGTTGCTCTTAATGCTTGGATTGTTTCTGATGAAAAATCTTTTGTCATCCTAATATCTCTTCTTCTGTCACTATCATGTCTATTTTTCCTGGGTGCTTTTAAGATTTTCTCCCTTTCTTCATGTTTCTTGTGTTTGTGGTTTATTTTACTTCTTGGAACTGTTTACAGATTTGACCAAATTTGGGCATTTTTCTCCTATAATTTATTCAAATAATGTTTAACCTCTTCCTTATCCTCTACTTTTAGGACTCCAATTATAAACATATTAAATCACTCAAAGTTGTCTCACAACTCACACATACCCTTTTAAGTTATGGATTTTTATTCTAGTTTGGTTTCATTTTGGTTAATTAGTATTGTTGTGTCTTCAGGTTTTGCTCTGTCTAATCTGATGTTAATTTGCTCCAGTATATATTTTATCTCAAACATTGTAGCTTTCATATTCTAGAAGTTTGATTATATCTTCAATTCTCTATTAAATTTTTTTCAGCTTTTGGAATTCAATTCTAATAACTTTTTTTTTTTTTTTTTTTTTTTTTTTTTTTTTTTTTTTTTTTTTTTTTTTTTTTTTTTTTTTTTTTTTTTTTTTTTTTTTTTTTTTTTTTTTTTTTTTTTTTTTTTTTTTTTTTTTTTTTTTTGAGAAAGGGTCTCACTCTGTTGCCTTAAGTAGAGTGCCGTGGCATCACCCTAGCTCACAGCAACCTCAAACTCCTGGGCTCAAGCCATCCTCCTGCCTCAGCCTCCCGAGTAGCTGGGACTACAGGGGCGTGGCATGAGGCCCGACTACTTTTTCTGTTTTTAGTAGAGACGGGTCTCGTTCTTGCTCAGGCTGGGCTCAAACTCCTGACCTCAATTGATCCTCCCACCTCAGCATCCCTGAGTGCTAAGGTTACAGGCACGAGCCACCGCACCTGGCCCAATAACCGCTTAATGTCTTTGTTCATTTAAGATTTGAGTCAAAGCTGGGTCAATTTTGATTGATTATTTTTTCTCCTGATTAATAATTGTATTATCTTGCATTTTTGCATGCTTGATAATCTTGACTGGATGCCAGGCATTATGAATTTTACTTTGTTGGGTGCTAAATATTTTTGTATTCCTATAATTATTCTTAACACATTTTTTTCTAGATGTCAGTTAATAGGAAACATGGGTTCTTCTAGTTTTGCTTTTAAAATGTATTAGGTGTGACACAACAACAGTTTACCTAGGGATAATTATGCAGAAAGCAAGGCCTTTCTGAGTACTCTACCTACTGCCCATAAATTATAAAGTTTTCCAAACTGTCTGTGGGATTGAGTGTTATTTTCAGCACCATGTAAGGACTGGATGCTGTTATCTCTAAAATTTTCATGTGGTCTTTCCCCTACCTCAGATAGCTTCCTCACAAATGTGTGTTGTTCTGTAGTCTGCTGAATATTCCAGGGTGATGCTCTGTAGGTAGCAAGCATTCTTGCTCCACAGCTTTCTCCTCTCAGGTCTGTCCTGCAGACTTTAGCTTCCTTGGTCTCCGCTGATACTCAGCTCTATCTCCTCAAATCAGGAAGTCTGCTGAGCTCTATTTGGTTTCATCCTCTTTGTGATGAGACTTGAAATTCTCTCAGGTCAGTAAGCTCAGGAAATCGTAAGACTGTCTTCTCTTGTCTCTCAGCACATAACTATTCTTCCTTCCCTGCTATTCAGTGTCTTGCAATCATTTTTTCATAATTTTGCCTACTTTTGCAGTTGTTTTAGGTGGGAACGTAAATCTTCTCACGGTTACTCCATCTTGGATGGAAACAGAGAACAGTGTCTACTTTTAGTGTCTTTTCGGGGGGCGTGAGTAAAGTGTGGAAGGGAATATCATAGAATAGGAAAGAATGTGAAAATGAAAGAGGGAACATCATATCTTATTTGCCTACCCATTTAACTGGTAAAATTTGAAGCAATTGTTTTGTTTTTCACATAGATTTTAGTTAGGAATCACCTAAATTGCTAGATTAAACAATGAAAAGATTGTCAATATTTCTGTGGATTGGCCAATTACCCATTAATGTACAAAGTAAATTTTAAAAAAACTCTAGATCCAGCCAATAAAGATTCTTTTCAGGAATTAAATGATCTATTTTAAAATTAAAGCAATATTTTTTCTAAATTAATTGAAGATCTTTAAAATTATAGTGCTTCTTGTGAAGTGAAGAAAACTGTGTAGGATTAGAGAAAAGGGTTTTTGTTGATTAATCTCAAATTCTTCCCAATTAGGATAATTTTACCTAAGACATCGAGAATAGACGATTTTGATTTTAGGTATGCCTAATTATATTTCAGCTGAATTTCAAAATTGAAATAAAGAAAGAATAATGGGCCAAGATCTAAAAGACATAGGTTTTAGTCTCAAAATCTCACTATGTGGGTATAAGACACATGTTTATCATTTAACCCTTCTAAGCTTCAATAATTTAATCTTTAAAATGATGTTAGCAGAGATTATATTAAAACTCATTTTCAGCTTCAAAATTTCTAGGTGACAAAAAGGAGTTTAAGCAAAGATGTTTGCAGGAATGAGCCTTTTATTACACAATTGTCTTGCCTTTCCCATATTTAGAGATCAATTTCTAGTATACTTTATTGCTTCACTATGTCATCCAAATACTCACTCAATATTTGCCCAAAATCTGTTTTGCACTGAGGACATGTTATTATTAATTATCTTTCATACTGCCGAGAATTTATTTCCAAATCAAGAAACTAGCTCAAACTTACTACTTTTTATGACTTGTATTCTATTATTGTGAACTCCATTTTCATAATGCTTTCTTAATCTGTAAAAAATTGGATTTATTTCAAACAGAGAAAATTTGAAAATACAATCCAACTTGTCTATTTCATATCCTGGACTCTGATCTGGGCCTATAACTGCGGTTTCAAAAAGTGTTAGTCAAACTTAACTTCTTTAACATATTGTGTTGCTTTCATATTTTCTTAGGCAAATTAAAATTGATCCCATAAAGTCTTTGTGCTTATGTCATTCTAAACATATCAATTTAAACTCAAAATATTGCTTATTTGAATTATTCTGAGGAAGTTAAATGAACAAATGACAAGCTATTCTTTATATTTCCCAATATTCTTGTGACATATGAGCAGATGATACTAATTTTCGTTAAGCAAATAGGGAAAAATCTAAGAATGCAGTAGAACATTTACCTGTCACTGAACGCTATTTCATGTGTCCCTGTAGAAATTAACACTCCCACACATTCTGTCCATGAAGTCAGTTAGAATAAGCACTCTATGTAGTTCATGAGTCAGAAAGCTAATTTTCCAGTTATTAAAAATACTTCTTTGGAGCAATGTATATCTAGGCTTGAATTCTGGTTATAAACTCTTTGACTTAGGAAAATTTCAAAGTTGTTAAATCTCAATTTTCTCATCTATTAAATAGGAACAATAACAAAACTTACCTAATAAGAATGTGAACATTAAATTAAATATCATAGATAGATGACTTAGCATTCTAATCAACCCACTAATTGCTCAATAAATGTCAGCTGTTTTATTCAGCAATTTGCATGATCATTCGACACTAAAAACATCCCAAGCTTATTCTGGTTAATCCAGTGAAAGGAACATGGAGATTTGGTGGCATGCACTGATTTTTAGCTTAAATTCCAAAGTCATTAGTTCCTTTATAAACTTCACAAATTAGAAGTATTTACATAATCTGCTATAATGCTGCTGCGTAGCCAGCACTTGTTGCTCATTCCAACTTAACTGATCATTAAATTACAGCTTTTTGTATCACAAAAGTTAGAAAATTCCTGCTTTGGCAGAAATGAGAGCTGATGGAAGTTTTCTCCATCAAGTATGAACTTAGGTGATATCTCATTGTGGTTTTGATTTGCATTTCTCTAATGATTAGAAGCTCCACATGTACTCGCCATTAAACTGGCACTAACTGATCAACACTATGGTCCTCACACGGTAGTAATATTCTCCAGGGAATAGGGGGTTGGGGGTGTAAACTCACAACTAATGGACTCAGTGAGCATTGTAGAGGGGAAGGGCAGCCTCTAATCCTCACTTGGGTGAGGCAAAGACATAAAATGTAACCAAAATGTTTGTACCCTCATAATATCCTGAAATTTAAAAAAAAGAAAAGAACTTAAAGAAGATTTTTTTTCCTGCAGATTCTCTCCCAGTATGTGCTCTCACACGTGTTAGGGAGTGCACGGTGGGTAACACGTTGAGTATGGGAGCAAGTTTTAATTGGCAATTACAAAAATGGCCGAAGGAAGGACACTTTCTTCTCTGTAAGTTACAATTATCTAATCTGCATTTTCAGTATAATTTCTATGGTGGATATTATGCCTTTGATTCAACCTATTTGAAGGGCCCTGACTTGACTTCTGTACTCAGGGCACTGGCAGGGCTTTTTGTCTATCATTTATGTTTCACTAGTATTACTTTTTATTGTTAAGCTTTTATTGATATGTAATATTTATACATGTTTGGGGTGTACATGTGATATTTTGTTATATGCATAGACTGTGTAATGATCAAGTCAGTGCATTTGGGGTATCCATCACCTCAAGTATTTATCATTTCTATATGTTGGGAACATCTTAGGTTCTCTCTTCTAGATATTTTGAAATATACAATACATTGTTTTTAACTATAGTCACCCTACTCTGCTATCAAATATTAGTATGATTTTTTAATCTTTTAGATGTTTATTGATTCCATCTTAGGGATGTATAAAACTAGTGGGAATGTAAAATAATCAAGGAGCTATAGTTTAACGTCATGTCACTTAGAACATAATTCTTATGCTCAGGGACTTTGTAGATAGACATATCTATTTTTGTGTTCTGCTTTCAAAACTGACTACTTAGTTATCTATAGGCACAGTCATTTATATTTCTCACCTTAGTTTATTCATCTGTATAATAAAATAACTAATAAAATTTAATTCACATTGTTGGAGGGAATAAATTAATGAATGTGAAGTGCTTGAGACACAATGTTGGGTAGGTGGTAAAAACTTAAAAAAAATGGTGTCAATAGTGGACCTACTTTGTCAGAAAAGAGTAATGAAAGAGGGATATAAGAGAGAACAGATGGGGTAGAGGAGAAAGCAGAAAATGTCAGCAACCAGGCAAAAGATGGTTCAAACAATGTTCTGTAAGATTGCCCAGCCTCTGCAAGGTGGACAGAATAAGGGTCACAGTGCATTTGTGAGGCATAAAAAACCAGATGACTTGGCATAACTACAATTCAAGATGACATAGGCAGAATTCCTATATGCTCCCTAAGTGCTCCCCTGTGCTAAACTTCCCATTATCACTGACACTCCTCTCATCTCTTCTGCTTATCAAAGCATTGATCTTTCAGTCATATTTGATTTATGGAAATCCTTTGCAACTCATTTGCAATCAATCAGCCAAACCTGCTTTTTTTTATTTTTAAGCACTCTCTAGCTCCACATGATCTTTGTCCAGCTCTTAGAAGCACCACTAGGCAGGGAGTTATGAGACCTGTGTTCTAGCCTCAACTAGCAGGGACTTGGACCAGAGTGTGTCTGCCCCTTACCTATTAAATGAGAGGAGTAATCAAGACAGCTCAATCTCATGGAACAGCATGGGCATTAGGTATGATTACAGATTGAAAGGTTTTATAAATGTCAGGCATGACTATTACCATCATCATCATGGTGAATTTTCTCTCTGTGGTATCTGTGCCTTAATTTCTTCAGACCCTGATGTCTTCATTTAAAAAAAAAAGAACATAGTTATAAGACCAGCCCTTTGCATTGTTGTAAGTCTCAAAACAATAAAGCATGAAGAAATGTTTTCTAAAATCTGAAGCAGCATTTTATATAAATGAACATTGCTAGTTACCTCAAGATCTTTACGTATGCCATTGATAATGAGCAAACAAAGATTTTGAGTGACATCACTTCCAACAGAGAAGGCTCAAATGGTAACATCTGTTATGTACATATACATTTGCATGAGTGTGTGTGTGTGCACATGCACATATTTGCCTGTCAAAATATCCAGGTAGGGCTAAATTTTTTTTTTCTTTTTTTGACACTCCAAGTAGATCTGTAGAATCTTTTTAATCTATAAAAATGAATGAATATGTTCTTGGAATCACTTTGGAAAGCACTGTGTTGTGCAGGCTTCATTCTGACAGCCTATGATTAGGCATTCAGTTTATTTTAATGGTTCTACCTTTTAGACCAAACTGTACATTGCTCACAAAACATTTGCTATTTTCACATAGTAGAGGTTTGCTCTGACTTAGTACATCGTTAGAGATTCCACAGTCAGAAAATTTGAGTTTAGATTTGAACCCTACTTCAATGAACATAATCTAACAGACTGAAAATTAGGTTTCAGAAATCTGCACATGGCAAGATATAAATGTAAATTAGAATTAATTTAAATTAAATTAAAAATTCAGCTCCTCAGTCATACAAGACAAATTTCACATGCCCAGTGGCCATATGAGGTTAGTAGCTACCACATTGGAGGGTGAAGATAGAGAAATTTCAATCATCGCCAAAAGTTTTACTAAAGAACACAGCTATAGACAGATATTTGAAATGATATTTGGCCAATATCCAGAAAGTTTTGTCTAATTTGCATATCCCCACCAAACCTTCAAGTTTAGAGAAGAAGGAAGGTGTTCTGTATATAATTTTTGGCTTTATTGATAATTTGTGAAGTTTGATTTTCTGTAAGAAAGATGATGATGTCAATTTCATTCTTTGTTCTTGAGTAGAAAATTGCATATAAAAGTTATAAAATATATTTTAAATAGCAAAAATGTCATATTTGTGTATATCTTGTTTTAACATTTAGTTCTGTATTACAAAGGTAATTTTAAAACACTCCATATATTTCAATATTTAGTTGCTGGTTGACTTTATTACTTTACTGTTAGATCAGAAGAACATTACTTATTAGTCATTTCTACAGATGAGACAACTTAAAAAAATTAAAGATAGTAGCATAATAAGTATCACAGTTTTATGATCAATATTTCTTGAAAAAAAATCAAATGTCAATGAAATGCTCCACTGAACATTTTAACCTATTTTATATCCTTAGAAACATTTAATTCATTGAGTTGTTCACCTGACATTTTTACAGATTGCTTTGCTTGTAAAAACGTCATTGTAAAATGACATTTTTACACTGTCTAGGTCTTAAAAACATCAAATGGGGGATAATTCTTCATTTGAAGTTATTAAACATGGCTATAATCATAAAAATGTCATTTTAAGATAATTCTTCATTTGACCTTTTTTACACTTAGCTGCTCTTTTCTTTTCTTCCTTAAAAATTTGATATTAAAAATGAAAGTTAATAGAATTTTAAGGCTGTGCTTAAAAAATTCAAATCAGGATTTCACTGCTAATGTTGCCATGGTCCTCAGAGAATGGTTTTTTACTACCTGTCCCATGCTCATTACAGTTCTGGGCATTAGTGGTGAAGAGAGAGAGAGAGAGAGAGAGAGAGAGAGAGAGAGAGAGAGAGAGAGAGAGTGTGTGTGTGTGTGTGTGTGTGTGTGTGTCTATGTGGGTATGTGTGTGAACCAACAGTGATATTCAACCATACTTACTTGTGTCTTCTCACAAACAATCCATGGCTTTTACAGCTTTTAGCTCTGTCATTACACTTTTGAGATTATTACTCTCATAGGCAAATCACACAATGGCCATGTGCTTTCAGTGAAGGTGAGTATGAATACGTCTATGAAGTCTTCTAATTATGACAACTACTCGGATATAGGATATATTTTTCCCCTAACTCTGTGATGCTGCACTTTAAATAATTTTTATTTTGTTTTACACGTTTTGTACAAAAAGCAAAGAAAGAATGGAATTCAGTATTTGTGTTCATTCAATGACCCTTTAGTATGTAATAAATATGCTCATATTCTGGGCAAATAGAATAACATTGGTCATAATAATGACATTTTTGACCACTTATTTTGCATCAGGCACTGATGTGAGAGTTTTACTGGTGTGATTAAATCTCACAACAATCCTGTGAGGGTGGTATTATTGGATTATGCTTAAGGACAACGGAACAAAGAAATATTCAAGTCGTTTTGATTTAACATGACATCACACAGAAATGCTGCATTCCTATAGAAATCTTCTTTCAATAATTCACATTGCTGATTCTGTTCTTCATAAAATTTAACTATCTGTTGTTGCAGAGATAAAATTTTGGCTAACATCTGTCCCTATGATAGCCAACACACTTTATTAATAGAATTATATGGCAAATCCACACTGAGTATCTGATAGTTCAACTTTAGCATGTTACAAAACTGATAATGCCATGTTGCGTTTGCATGAATATGTTAACAATACTTATGGCTTGTTGCAAAGAATCACTTAAAATAATAGCTTTAGCACAGAGATTTTGTTGATGCAAGATACAATAAAAAGAAATGAGAGCATCTGGATCTCTTAATACTTTTTTTTTATCTGTGCAATAAACCCTTCATGTTTTCCTGCCATGGAAGGTGTACCATCTGTACATATGCTCACTAATTTCCCCAAATTCAGTCCAACTTCATGACATTTATCTTGAAAGCTGTTGAACATATCTATTTCCTACTTTCTGTTCACAAGAGTGACCAAAGTGAGTGACTACTTATAGCAAAAAAATATTTTGTTATGACCTGCATGAAGTATAAAACCCATGTCGAGTCAGTAGTATCAGCTGATTCATCCAAGGCCATTGAATAATATATATTTTCCTTTTGAAGTATTGCATAAAGTTGTTCTGTTAAGTAATTCATGCTGCTGATCAGTTGTTGTTCTTCTTGAAAGAGGCAGTTGTTTGTACTTTGAAACCGTATTGGGGTCTAAGCATCCTACAACTTTAGCGATGTATTCTTTCACAATTTCTACATCACTGATTGGCTTCCCAAGTATATAAGCTACTTTATAAATTGCTTCAGTGGCATTATTTCCAGGTCTTATTGCTGATTGAAAGAATTGTCTTTGCTTTTGCTTTTCATCTTTTAATTTCTGCAACACAACCTTCTGTGCCTCTCCCTCTAGTTTAAAATATTTGTGGTCCTTATGAGTGTTATAATGCTAGTGAGCATTGAATTTCTTTAATGTTGATATTGCAGTATCACGAAGGAAACCAATCACCTTGTCTTTAGCAGAAACAAGATAATATTCCAATTCTGATCCTCATTAAAAAAATCTGTTTTCTTCGGTTAGAATTCTCTTGGCCTTCTTTGAAATGATGGGCTGTTAAGCAGACAAAATTAAAAAATACAGTCGAGTTGTGAACTATTCACAAATTCCACTTCGAATAGAAACACAGTGCCCCATTGTCAAAAGCTGATGATAGACTGGTGTACTCAACCCCCATGAACTCTCACCAACCAGCCTGGTGCGGTAGCGGCTCCAGTCAGGTGGGGGAAGTTAGAACTACATCATGAGAGAGTAGCAGCCATCAATGTAGCCCTTATGGCTTTCTGATGTTCTAATTGTGCCAGTCACTCTGGGAGGATCATTTCATTGAAACTTATTTTATTCTTTGTTATTTTAAATGTGTTCATTTTAAAAATAAAATAAAATGTAAAAGATGAATGAAAGATATTAATAAAAATAGAAGAATTTGTTCTGTAAAATTTGAATTCAGTCAAAAGGCTATACTTAAGGACCTAGAAGGCCACATGTAGCTTAAGGCCTCAGGTTCCCCACCTCGGTATAGAGTTTCAGTTATGTAAGATGCAAGAGCTCTGGAATAGGCAGTAGATCAACCTTAATTTTTAATACTGATGCTAAAACTATCTCTGCACCACCAAATATTAGCAAACACAATTTGTACATATATTAAAATAATACTATTAATAATAATAATATATTATTACCATATTAATAGCAATAGTATATAAGACCATTTGGTATTTATTCCAGATGCAGTGGAATAAATTCCACTATAATAACATTGATATACTAAATAATATTGAAACAATGTTAAATAATATTGAAATGTTAACTAATACCATAAAATATTAAATAATATTGAAACAATATTTAAATATGAAATATTTACGTGAGTGCAATATTTATTACTTCGATATTAATATTGAA
>RJWJ010034111.1:0-17464 GCA_004363605.1 Indri indri | reverse complement strand
TGGCCTCTTTGTTCCCTGTGATCTTAGCACCACAAATACTTACAGAGGTCCTATGCCTGGGGTCTCTTTGAGAGCCATTGGGTAGGGCTGACCCTATAGAGATAGCCCAGGGAGGACATTAGAAGTGGTAGAATGAAAAGGAGTCTTCCTGGGTCTTCTACTGGCTGTCATACTGTGCTTCAGTGACAAAATGCTTCCAGTTCCTGGGGTTGCTAAGCCTCCTAGTAGCTCTGGAATGCCTGCTCTGCACTGCCCTGCTTCCAAGGGCCAGAGAACCAGCTATGGCCTCTTTATACCCAGGACACAAAATTCGTTGGCTGAAACCTGGGGCTGCTGTAAGACTCAGCAGTGACATTCTGTTGCTGGGTGCCTCCAGCTACTGCTTTAAGTTAGGCTTGTTCAGTTTATCCAAGGGAGCTCTTTCTCTCTCAGGGCCAAGCCTTTTCTCTTACATCTTACTGGCTTACTAGCATTGCAGTGTCCAAAGCAGCCATCCTGAGGAAGGAAAGGGAATGACTGGCTGGCTCTACTTGCTAAATTTTGTAATTATTTCCTTAGTATAACTCCTTGCATTCTCTGGACTGTTGAGCAGTGTGTTCTCTTTTCTCTGCCTGCAGATGTCCCAGTTCATCGTCCAGTGCCTGAACCCTTACCGGAAACCTGACTGCAAAGTGGGAAGAATTACCACAACTGAAGACTTCAAACACCTAGCTCGCAAGGTACTCCCCCTGCTTCTGGCCTGTCAGTGTTCTGGGCAAACTGGGTACCTTCTGGGAAGGCTTCCTTCATCATAGGAAGTGTAGTTTTTCTTCCTTGATGTCAGGGCTGGGGGTCAGGAACAGGGAGGGCAGGTTGGGTGAAGGGGGCACCTAACTTGAGAGCAGTAAGTCTCTAAGAAACTTTCAGAGCTGAGCTTTTCCTTACTGGTGATCCCAGCACCAGCCTGCTCCATCCCCTTATTAACTCTCAGTCTTGATGAGAAGGGCCCTGAAGCAGCAGGCTGGATTACCACCCCTGCCATCCCCCTCACATCATTTTCACTCTGATCGGTGGCTGTGGTCTTTCTTCCTGTGCCCTGGACAGCTGACTCACGGCGTTATGAATAAGGAGCTGAAGTACTGTAAGAATCCTGAGGACCTGGAGTGCAATGAGAATGTGAAACACAAAACCAAGGAGTACATTAAGAAGTACATGCAAAAGTTTGGGGCTGTTTACAAACCCAAAGAGGACACTGAATTAGAGTGACTTATGGGGCCCGGGTGGGAGGACGGGTGATCAGGTAGGGCAGACTCTGGGGAGAAGAAATCTGTGGGCCTCTCTGCCCCACCCGTCTGTCAAGGTTGTGGTACTGATGACTTGTCACCCTGGGAAATTCAAACCTGCAGATGTCAACCGAAAGCCACAAAAATGAGCTCCATCTACAAGTGATCCCTAGTTGTGAGCTGTTGGGGTGTAGTTAGAAGCCATCAGCGGCAAGGGATTAGGGAAGACCCTGGCCAGACCTGACCCCACTCTCAAACCTGGGTCTCCTCCTTGGCGGTGCTGTCAGCGCACGGACCCATGCGCATCCCCACCCACAACCCCTTACCTTGACGGTCTGTATTATATTTTAATGTATATGTGAATATATTGAAAATAATTTGTTTTTTCCTGGTTTTTGTTTGGTTTTTGTTTTGCTTTTAGCCTCTACATGCTAAGGTCACAGGAAGACTTTGTAAGGATGGTTTAAGGTCTCCTGGAAGGTTTAATTTGTTATCATGTAAATATTCCAAAGCAGGCTGCCTTGTGGTTTCGGCTAGCCTTGTGCTATGTTGATAAGATTGATTTACTGCTTAAAATCACTTTACTTTATCCAATTTTTACTGAACTTTTTATGTAAAAAATAAAATCGATTAAAGAACTTGGCATGTGTGTTCCCTAAAAGTTAATCAAGCATATTTGGGTGTAGTGATGTCACTGGAGAAAGGAGAGATAGTGGCTGTAAGTGTTTGAAGTCCAAGATTAATCCCTACAACTGGATTTTATTACAGGACTTGTTCCCCACAGGTCCCAGTATGACTGAGGCAGACATTTGCCATATGACTGACACTTGTGGGCTTGGGGTCTTTGTGGCTGTGCTCTGGGGTTGGGTCAATTTGCACACACGTTCCAGAGTAAAGGATGTGTGACCTAAGGCCTCATCAATGCTGGGCTTCTTTTCTTTGGTTAATAGGCCAGTCAAGAAATGCAAATCTATCTTCCCCCTTGATACCTCCTAGCTAGAGAGAGCCATTGAACTTCTTCCTTCCAGAGACATGATTTCTCTGAGCCCACTGGAATGCTCATTTGATATTTGGGTTCTCTGACCTCCCACTATTACCCCCAATACTAGGCTTGGACACTACAAGGACAGGAGAGGACTTCTTTAAAAGGGGTACAGTATACAGGTTATAATGAGAGTGGCATCCTGGACGAGGTAGATGTTGGTGGAGGACCCCTCCCCTTCTTGTTGGATCACTTGTCTGGGCAGTGAGGAGGGCCAAGGGCTTCAGGCCAGAGCAGGGCCCATCTTTGCAAAGAGACTGGTCTCATCTGTTCCTCACCAGGGCTTATTTTGCTCGCTTCAGCAGTGCCCTTGGGAAGGAGGTGAGGCCACGCTAATAGCCTGCCAAGTCTTTGACAGGGTGGGCAACAATTAGAGCAGTCATTGCCTGCTAGGTGCTGTGCTGAACACTTAGAGCTCAGATTGTACTCATCTAATCCTCACAACTCTGAGGCACAGGAGTTGGCACTGTTGACAAGGAAATTAAGAGGAATGGAGAGTTCAGTAACTCACCTGATATCCTAGTATTAAAGGAATTGTTAGGAGAAAAATTCTTACTTTAAGATCAGTCATTAGATTTGCTATTTTACAGTGTATCCAAAGTGTTTTCCCATGATACTGCAGCCTTCAAAACTAGCTAAAACATAACAGATGGACCATAATTTGTTCAACCCGCTTATCATTTTCAACTTGTATCTTTTTTTTTTTAATTGAAACTTAAAGCTATGAGAGTTGTGTCTATTAAATGTTTCAGTTAATGTGTTTGAGCACGTTAAAAGGGGATGTTTCTCTTTTGGGTGGGTGTGCAGTGCAGGGGTGCTACCACATGCACTGCTACTTGCAGCCAAGTCAAACTCATGGTTTTGACACAAGGCTCCAGGGTTCAGATTTTCCAAAGAAATTTAGGCAGCCTTCTATTTAAGAATGGTAACTGGGGAGCTGTCAAGTTTCAGATAAGACATTGAAGAGGGTTTGGGGCATTGGGGGAGGAGGGAAGAAATCATTAAAGAAGGATCCTCAGTTATTTACCTCTTTTAAAAAAAAAAAAATCTCTTCCCCTTCCCCACATCCCTCAGGTCCAAATCCCCTAGGGCAAATCCTCTAGGCACTCCTAGATAAGGAGTGCCATTAATCCAAAACCTGTTCATGCCGCTGAATGCAGGGTTTTCTGCTCATGGCTGACCCAATCCTGAATAGCCCTGTGGCCAGCTCCCTGCTGGTGTGCTCCCTCCAGCAGCTGGTGCACACCTTCCTTGCTTTGTGTCCTGGTCATTCAGGGTTATTGTCCTAGGATCATGTCAGGAGGAAGGTGTCTATCTGTAAACTTCCTGCTCTTGTTTTGTTTTGAGACAGGGTCTCACTGTCGCCTGGGCTAGAGTGCAGTGGCATCATCATAGCTCACTGCAACCTCGCACTCCTGGGCTCAAGCAATCCTGCCTCAGCCTCCCGAGTAGCTGGGACTACAGGCACATGCGACCACGCCCGGCTAATTTTTCTATTTTTTGTAGAGGCGGCGTCTCAGTCTTGCTCAGGTTGGTCTCAAACTCCTGCCCTCAAGCAATCCTCCTGCCTCAGCGTCCCAAAGCACTAGAATTACAGGTGTGAGCCATTGTACCCGGCCACTTCCTGCTCTTATTTTAAGGGAAAGATTTACAGGGTGTTAAACAGCCCTGGTAAACTGTAAGGGTAGCAGTAGCAGCAGTCTATGATGATTCTGATGAGTAGCTAATCCTATTCACATCACATTTTAACAAGGGGACAAGATCTACCTCGGGCCCCACTGGATCACGATAACTGGACGGCTGTGCCTCTGAAGCCTGATCCTGGTGGATGCTTGGATGGTAGCTACTGTTTGTTCCTAGGCAGGGCCTTTCTGCTGTGGCACCTCCCTCAAAAGGCACAATAACTAACCACTCCTTTCAGGGTGGATATGTGCATGGGTACAAGTGGTTGGTGCAGGTGGTTTGGCCGCATCTGTGCTGTCTCAACTGCCCAGGGTGACCCTGCATGCCTTGGCTTGTATAGAAATGACATGAACAGCTATGGACGCACATTTTGAACTCCTCCTGAGACGGGGTGTTAAAAGGAGAGCCTTGCCTTTTTTTTTAAATCTCATCTAGAGATGACCTGAGGCCCTTGGTTATTAACTAACTGCCCAGGACCAGTCTGCCTCTTTCTGCCTGTCTAGAGGGGCAGGCCGCCAGCTTCCCCTTCATGCTGGTCATAGCACAAGTCAGGAAAATGATCTCATACCCAGGGTCACTCAGCACCAACCTGGGAGTCTTAGGGGTGGAGGGAACTACTGAATGTACCGTTTTAATTTATTCTCCAGGTAAGAAAGCTGGTAAAATAACATAAAATAGCTTCCCAGCATGATGCAGCCAGTGAATGGCAGATGCAGGATATGAACTCCAGTCTGCCTCCAAAGCCCATGCATCTTCTACAGGAGCACACTGCCTGCCATCCAAGGTACTGCTTGGAGAGAGCCCTTCCACATCCTAGGGACCCCCGGCTCTAAGCCCTTTTCTGGGCCTCTGCCTCATAGCCACCTAATTGTCCCCCAGGCCCAAGGAGCCAGATAGAGCCAGCAGAGAAGTCCAAAGTCGCCTTTAATACGGGATACAAAAGTAGAAAAAATAACTGAGGCTGAATGAGGGGAGGTACAGTAGGGATCCAGAGGGCAGGCCCACTCCTTACTGCCAGTTCCTCACCTTATCCTGGTCCCTGTCCTAGAGAGGACAGTAGGGTGAAGGTAAATAAGTGGCGGCTGGATGTTCTGTGTTCCTCCCCAGCACAGAATAGGCCGAGGCCAGCAATGCCAGGAGGCCCATGAAGGGAGTGGTGGGGAGCACCGTAGCAGGCTCCCTGAGAGGCAAGGCTATAGGGGGCATCACACCACAGAGCAGCCCTCAGCTGGGGGGTCCCAGGGCTTGGACCACATCTTCATGGCCCATGGCAGCCAGGGCATCCTCTTGCACCTTGACGGTGGCACCACTGCCTTCTTGGATGGCCCAGTCCCTCAGCAAGGTGTAGGCTGGCATCTGGCCCTGGGCCATGGTGTCCACAGCCTCAGGCGGCCTGCCAGGCTCTGCCAGCCCTTGTCAGGTTCACCAAACACCTCAGGAGCTGCTTCACTCCTGCCGCCAAGGGAGATGAAGGTAAAGTCAGCAGCCAAGCTCAGGATGTGGCCCTGGGGCATGAGACATGAATCATACAAGGGCTGGATGGTGGGGCAACGCTAGGTAGGTCCAAAGAACTATAGATTGGGCAAAGGGGCTCACCCTGGCTGGGGGCATAGGCCTCCAGACTGCTAGGAGAGTCCAGGAGGACACTGCTGTCCCCATGCATCTGGTCCCTGTTGAGGCCCCCCCACCTCTGCAGTCTGAGCCTTGGCCAGCTGCTGTCTTTGCTTATGTGAGTGCCAGCTGTCAGGAGGAGGGGCAATCCACCAATCTGTTCCCTCCCACCTCTAAGACAGAGGGAGCTGGCTGGGAGTCCACACGGAGAGGGGGATGCCACAGGGCAGTGCCCAGACCACCTACCACTTAAAAGACTACGTAGGCGAGCAGACCGAGGACCATGATGGCCAGGAGGGCACAGTAGATAGGGATGAGGCCCCTGGAGGCTCAGGGTGGTGGGGGGGATGAGGAGGAGGTATCTGGGGCCAGGACTCTCCCTGTTCCTACCCATACTCTTTCCCTGTCCCTGTCTTACCCCCTCAGGGTCTTACCTGTGGAGGAAAGGAACAAAGGCTAGGGTCCCTGGGCAACCTCACCTAAACTTCGTTGCCAAAAAGGTCCCTCCTATGTAGACTTGAAAGCTTATACCGTGACGTGAGGAGTTGACTGGCCCATTTTTCTATCCTTATCTCCTGTGGCTTCCTCTTTGTTTGCCATTCTGGACACCTATGCCTTCCCAGATGTACCCTGTTCTCCCAAGCTTCCAGGCTTCTGCTCTTGCTGTTCTGCCTCCTTTGTTTGACAAAATGGCAACTCCCCACCCTATCCTGGTCCCTTTTCTAGAGGGGACAGTAGGGTGAAGGGAAGTGAGTGATGGCTGGATCTTCTGTGTTCCCCCCCAGAACAGAGTAGGCTGAGGCCAACAGCTAGGAAGCCCATGAAAGGGAGCCTGCCTTTTCTGGCTCCATTTGCACCTCTTGTCTACCATGGCACTAAACTGTGAGCCCTGTCTCCTCTACCAAGTCTGTACTGTGAGAGCGCTCATTGATTCATGTGGCCCCCCAAGGGTCTCTGTGCACAGAAGGTCTTGTCAATTTTTGCAAAATAAAGCTGAACTGCAAGAGCAATGCTGCTGTTGTCTTCTGCCTGGAAAGCCAGATGTCGTTCCTGTCCCCCCTCCCCCAAACCCAGTGCAGACAGGGCACTAAGGGATACAGACTCCAGAGCCTGTGACTGGACTTGTATGTGACCTCCCCAAGTAGGGTACCTCCCTGCCTACCCAGTGCCCAAGATCTGGATCAAGGGATGCTTACCCACCTAGACCATGCCTTTGCTGTGGCTGGAGTTGCGAAGCATGGCATTGCTGGTGGGCAGTGCTCCCTGGGGCCGTGTGAAGAGATTGGAGTGTTGTGAGCAGTGTCTAGGCAGGGAAGCTGGAAGCCTGCTTCTCTTAGTCCAGAAGGGGGCTATGTGCAGGGATACAGGGCAAATCCTCAGGTTTGATGTTGGGAGTCCCTTAGGGTAGCCTGTCCCCCTCTCCTGGCTCACTCCATCCTAATTCACTTCAGGGCTAGATCAGTTTCCTCCTGCGTCAGATGTGGTGGAGATGGCAGGGCTGGCCCCAGCTGGCCAAAGCTGGAGGGGTCAGGGTATAGCTCAGGATGGAGGAGGGCAGGTCGGGTACCACCCTATCTCAGTGACCTTGGCAATCACCTGCTCTGAGTCCAGGAATGGTGAGGGAGGATGAGGGAGTCATGCCCTCTGGCTCTATCTCAGCCAGAAGCAGGCTGGAGATACTGACTGGCCAGTAGGAGGTTCACTCCCAGGCTTCTCAGCATGAGCCCAGGAACCCAACATCCAAAAGCCCCAAGGCAGGAGGGCTTCCTGTAGTGACTATGCTCCCAATCCTCCCTTGAGGGTCAGTGTCCAGTACTCTCCTGATCAGGGGCAGTGTAGGATGGTTCCTTGGTGGGTTCAGCAAAGGCATAGGGCATGTGGGCCCAGAGGGCTGTCTCTTGTTTGGTCCTGGGTCACTTGGGAATTCAAAGAGAGGACCTGAAACCTGAAGAACAGGGCCACCCAGTCCTATCTGGATCCTACAGGGCTGAATCTGCTGGGACCCACTTTCTGGGGTCTGAGACCTCTGGTCTGAGGAGGGTCTAGACCTCTGGTCTTGCCTGGAGAAAAAATGGAGGAGAGAACTGGGGGAAGGCCGTCCGACTCCCCAGTATCCACCAACTCGTACCCAGACAGGTCTGCACCACACCCAGGTCATGTGCATAAAGTCAGCAAGAAATCCAGTGCTGTGGCCAGATGGGTCTGGGACATGGCAGCAGTGGGGTGTGTATGTTTGGCACTTACCACATGAGGGGCCCTTCCAGGATCCTGGTCAGTGGGTGGGCCTGTGACCAGCTGGGCAGCAGCAAATAGGCCTGGCTTCAGCCTGACCCACCCTGAGCTGCGGGATTGGACCCTCTCTCCGCCTCCGCACCCATTTCCAGGTCCATAAAATACGCACACACAATGCAACAACATGCCCACACTACCTTAACAAAGACACTGGCACCAGTATGCACAACACTGGCACGACTGCGGGTCTCTAGGTGGGGGAAAGAGGCGGTTGTCGGCTCCCTCCGCCCAGCAATAACCGGGGCTCTGCAGCCCCCAACTCCTTCTGACCTGCAGCAGCCACCCCTTCGCAGGTGCCAACATGGATCTGCTCAATTGGGAGGGACTGGGGACCAACAGGAAGACGTTGATGCAGAGTCCCTAGGGAGGCTGGGTTCTAGTACGTTGGAGACCCGAGCAGCGGCACAGGGCGGCACAAGCAGGGGTCAGGACAATGAGGGGCTGCACTGAGCTGGAGGGGCGCGACCACCGGCCCTGTCGCTCCTATCCAGTACAGGAATGTGCACACAAGCCTGGTCTGGTGGCGGGAGTGCACGAATGGCGCGCAAAAGATCTGACGAAGGATGGAGGGAGCGGAGAAACCACGAGCCAGGGGCTGATATGGCAGGAGAGAAACCCCAGGACCAGGGGCTGAGCAGCCAGGAACACTGAGGCCTCAGGAGTACTCAGGTCACGGGAAGGCACGCAGAGGGGGCGAGTGGCCCCAGAGGGGGTCACGGACCAGGAGAACACGAGCCAGCCCAGACCGAGACAGCAACCCTGGGATGGCGGCCACGGCATGCAGTGCCGTGTGCATGCAGACTCAGAGACCGAGCGGCTACAAAACTACACCAGGTTTATTGCTGAGAATGGGAGAACCGGCCGCCGTTAGGAATTAAGGCCACAGGCGGCCCGTGTTCTCTGCCCTGACCGGGGACTTGGAAGCCGGGGAACCCCGCCCCAGACTGTGCAAAAAGTGCGCTGCGGCCGCAGAGGCCAGAGCTGGGTCTCAAGACAGCCCCTCAGCCGGCGAGGGGCGGGGTTTCCGGGAATGACACCGCCCACCAATCCCTGAGGTGGGACGAGGCGGGGCCCCGCCCACCCCCCGGTGCCGCGACTCGGCGACTCCTGGGCGGGGCCTCCCGGGACGAGCCCGCTGGGGGCTCGAGCCTGAGCAGCGGGGCGGGCCAGGCTGTCATCGCGCCTCTCCAGGGTTGTACTCTGTCTCGCCCGAGGATACCTGGGAGATGCGCCGCGAGGATCGCCACAGCTTCCGCGCGAACTGGCTGCTGCGCACCTGGCGGGAGGAAGGGTGGGGTGGAGTCAGCCAGGACCGCCGTGCCCCGCCCCGTTCGAGGTCCCCCTGCCCCTATCCTCACCTCGGAGGGCTGCCCTGCGCCCACCACAATAAGCTTGCCGTCCTCCAGGCCCACGAGCACGTGGCTGCGCTCCTTGGTCACAGCTACACTGTGAATGGGCACCTTCATGTGCAGGGGAGGCGCTGCCGGGAGCAGTCTGGAGTGGAGGAGGGTATATACACGAACTGAAAACCGCAAGGAGGCTTTGCATTCAGCAGATAGATGTCTCTTCATTATCGCATATAGCCTCTCAGTCCTCATTTTAAGGACGGCTAAATTGAAACCCTGATACATAAAGAGATGTCCCACAACCGTGTGGCTAAGGGAGGCCCAGGGCAAGGTTTTCCCACAGGGAGATGCGAGGACAGGTAACAAACACACCTTGAAGAATGTATCCACAAACATGTACAGAGTGTGTGGGTGCACAGGGGGCATCCCTCATTATCCTCTGCCAATGACCACCACCTTGAGGGGCCATGAACCCATAAATAATGAGGCTCACTTGTTCAGGTGGAGGATGTGCAGGGCACACTGTGCGGTGCCCAGCAACACAAAGTCCTCTGTCACTGCCAGGGCTGTAGGCTGCTCTGCCAGGGGCAGTGAAGCCCGCAACCTCCCATTGACTGAGTACAGGTGCAAGGAATAGGTGACCTGAAGGAAACGGAGTGTCAGCAAGGATAGGATCCCAAATGCCCCTCTGTCTTTGCTGGGCAGAACTTCATCATACCTGGGCCCCAGGACGTTCCCATGTTGAGCTCTGTACCACAATCTGGCCTTCAGATCCCAGTGCCAGGTGGGACACAGGTCCAGGCAATGTGGCAAGTGGAGGCTGCAGTGCTGCCACAAACTGGCCACGGCGTACAGTGTGTATGATCACAGTTCCATTCTGCAGGAAGGCAGCTTAAAGTGCTGGGCAGTGGTCTCTGAGGTGCAGGGGCAGTGCCCAACAAACTCACCCTCCCCAGGGTACATGCACACACGCACCTCGGATCCAGACACAGCCATGTCGAGTTCAGTACTGATGGCCACACAGCTCACTGCAGCCTCATGCCCGTATAGGACCTGCACAGGCTTTGGTGCCAGCCCTACTGACAGACCACCCTATGGGGAACCAGGGCTGGCTTAGGACTGGCCCCTGGATGAGAAGGCTGAGGCTCAGGACAGTCAAGGTCTTGTCTAAGGCCAGAGAGCTGGAGGGTCATGGAGCCCCAGACTTGCTTATGGCAGTGGAGGGAAGGGAAGGATAGGAGGGCAGGATGGGAAGGTCACTGAGGGGGATGGGCTGCAGGTCTAGGCTAGAGGGACACCTATGGAGCTGCCCACCAGGCACACCTGCTGCAGGAGCCGCCACACCATGCATGTGGTATCCCGGGAGCCTGAGATGAGGTAGATGCCACAGGTATCCAGTGCAAGGCAGGTCACTACATCTGCATGGGGAGGCGAAGATACAGGCAGAACAGAGTAGTCGCATCCTCCCTGGCCAGCCTCAGAACCCCACCCTACGCCCACATGCCTCATTCTCCCCAGCTCCAGGGCTGCTCATACCAAGGTGGTGGCTGAGCTGGTTCAAGAGCTTGCCACGGGGTAGTGCAGTCACTCGTAGGCTGCCATCCCAGTGGCCACCACTGAACAGCAGCTTTCCGTCAGGGGCCACTGCCAACGCTTGCCCACTCACACCACTGCCTGGCACCCATGGGCCACTCAGCAGTCGCTGCGTCCTGACCCAGTGAGGGGGATGGCAGGTGAGGCCAGGCCACAGGGAAGAGATCCAGGCCCTCGGGGACCCTAGCCAGACCTCTCCCCTACAGCTGGCCTACATTCTGATTGGGTACAGGGCATTTATAGCCCACCCCCACCCACAGCCCTCTGTCCTACTTGGGGCTGCCCATGGTGGGGTCTTTGCTGAAGGTGAAGTAGTTGCTTATGTTGCGGTCATAGGGCAACCAGCTGTGGGTGCCCAGCAGCCCACTGGCACTCACGGTCACCTGTGGGCAGGAGGGGGCAGCAGTGGGTTTGGGGCACAGGCAAAGAGGGGGTGGAGCTGAGGTGGGGCCCTGCCCAGTGCACTTACCAACAGGTCTGGGGAGCCCTGGGTGATGAAGGAGTGGGGCTGCCGGTGGGGAACCAAGGCTAACACCAGGGGCACACCATCACTGACAACCTGCAGAGTAAGAGCAGGGCTGCCTGTGCCTGAGTGCCAGCGGGGGCCCCTACTACACTATCTACTCCCTGGGGCACCACCGTTCCTTTGCCCTCAGGCCCCAGGGGTCACAAAGTAGGCATCACAGACCCAGAGGAGCCTCCATGAAACAAGCATGAGAGACCAGTGGGCCTTCAGGAGGGCATTTCAGAAAGTTAGTGAGAAGCTGGGATGGACACAGCAGATCCTTCCAGAGTATCAAGCTTGGTCCTCCCGCCCCATTACTCCTTGTCCGCCTAGCCCAGTGGCAGGGAGAGGGGTGCATAAAAAAAGTCGGGCCTGGGGGCAACATTCCCAAACACAGGCAGTAAGGGAAGGGAAGGGGTCTAAGGCCAGATTTCCTTTCCCTCCCAATCTGTCTAAAGCTTTCAGGGTATTAGGTGAGTCAACTCCTTGTCCTGGCCCTAGAAGGTGTTCCTCCTGATACTCTTCTCATGTTTAGCTCGTTTTCCCAGGTGGCTTTAAATCAGTAAGACTGATTTAAGATTCCTGACTGCCCCAAAGGTTGGGAAGGACAGTGAGGTTAAACCCATTTCACAGAACGAAAAGTTGAGGCCCTGTCCTCTCACTTCTGCAAAGAAAGCCTTGAGCTGGTCCAGATGCTGGAAGATGCTAGGCGAGTTAGTGTCCAGACGTGCAAGGCGATGGGCTGCTTCCTCAGCTGAGAGTCGGGTTGGATGTGGCTCCTATGGGCAAGGGGCTAGTCAGCACCATGGTATGGGCATCCCTGCTCCTGTCCTCCAAGCTGGCCTTACCTTTAGCAGCTGACAGGGAGTCTGCCCAAAATTGCTGATAATGCCTTCCAGAGCTTTCCGTTCCCGCTCATCTGTCACGTGGTCCAGGTCTACGGCCCCTAGACAGGCAGGCAGAACAGTGAGGACTCCCTCTGTGCCCTCTGCATTCACCCTTCCTGACTTGAGTCCAGCGCACGGCCCACCTTCATAGGTGCAGTAATAGAAGACGTTGAGGGCCTCCTCGGCTGCCGGCCCCCGCTGCTTGTAGCCGAAGATGAGGTCGATCCACTCATGCAGGTGGGCAGACACATACTCTGACTCCTGGAGTGGGGATGGGGCAGTCAGCCAGGGATGGCTGGGCCCACCACGGTCCCCAACCCCACCCAGCTGCCGGCCTGTCTGTGTGTGGTCACCGCCTCACCAGAGCCTGGCGGTGCTGCTGGATGAAGTCCTCAGGAGAGCTGGCCCATGGGGGCAGCACCACGTCCCCCACCTTCTCATTCGTCAGCTGGAGGCAGCCCAGGTCGAAGCCTGGCACGGAGGACGGAGTCAGCCGTGTC
This sequence comes from Indri indri, assembly GCA_004363605.1. Lineage (NCBI taxonomy): Eukaryota > Metazoa > Chordata > Mammalia > Primates > Indriidae > Indri > Indri indri. The sequence continues at coordinate 4,743 of RJWJ010034111.1, read as the reverse complement.
CCTGTGCGGGGCTCACCGCTCCCTGGCCGCCCCCAGCCTGTGATCTCCCTCCTCGTGCCCACTGCCGGCGCCTCGCACCTACCGTTCTGGTTCTCCAGGAAGTCGGGGAAGTAGAAGAACTCTGGGATGAGCTCCTTCACGTCGGCAGGGCTCTCCAGGCGCGCCTGCCAGGCTGCCGCCACTGAGTGGAACTGCCGGTCAGAGCAGTCAAAGCTGGGGGAGGACACGGGCCGAGGTGAGTGGGGAGAGGGTGCGGCCAGAGGGAAGAAGAAAGTGGGGCGGGCCCAGGACCTGCCCCCATCTGCTTCCCACCCCCAGGTCCACACCGGCCGCTCTGCAGCTGGATGTGCAGGGAGGTGAAGGGCTCCACGCGGATGAGGTAGTGCATCACGCCTGCTGCATTGGAGTAGTGGGTGCCATAGTGGAATTTGTCAATGGTGCCCGCCGGGTCCTCAAAGCTCTCATACCTGGGGCCACAGTTAGGGGGAGTCAACAGAAACCCTCCCCTGGCCCATCCCCACCTCTCCAAGCCCGGCCTGCCCACGTGCTCACTTCTCCCTCACGAGATGAGCATGCTTGGGGTTCACCACACCGATGGGCTTGGACAGGTCCCGGAAGACAGCTGGGTTGCTGAGGTCCAGGGTTGGGGAAACGTAGTCCTGCAGGACCCAGGGAAACTGGCCGCCCACCCAGGCGGGGGTTGCATAAGGACCCTGATGGAAGTTACCTGCCCACCCTGCCCTGCCCCTCAGGAAAATGGGCACAGAGCCTGCCCACAGGTCGAGGGAGCAGGACAAACTGTTCTGGGACAGGATTCCTTTTGGGGAACAGAGGCCAGGAATAGAGGAGAGTGGGGCTGGGGTCCATGGGACAGAGGCCAGGTCTTAGTCAGAGACACATCTACCCAGGACCGAGCTCGTGGCTTGGCCCACTGGTAGGTGCCCACACTTGGGTGAATCAAATGCTGACAGATCAGAGGGACGGGGGTGGAGGTGTGAAGAGTGGGGCCCTCACCACGGGGTACTGAGACAGGTCATTGTAGGTCCTCCCCGCAATGGTGTTAAGTTGCATCAAGTACTCGAAGTTGGATATCTCACGCTGTACCCATTTCTGGAGGCAGACGCAGGCAAGGGGTGAGCCGGCTGGGCTGTCCAGCCCTGTCCCCACCCTCAGGCTTCTGCCCTTACACCCACCACCTCACTCTCCAGGGCTCTCACCTGGGTAAGGCCTGAGGCACGCAGCATCTCCTGGGGGGAGCGGCTGCTTAGGTAGCCTTGAGTGGGGGGCCGCAGGCGCAGGAGCCACGAATACACCTGGTTCCGCACCTGGGTGTGGTGTGGGACGGGGCAGGGTTGGAGCCTGGGAGCCTGGCAAGGAGAGGAGGCCGGGGTCCCGCCCACCTTGCACGGGAAGTTGAGGAAGTAGTTGGCCTGATCAATGAAGAAGAGCTCGAGTGCTGAACGGCGCAGGTTGAAACGCCGCAGGTGGACCTCACGCAGCTGGGCCAGCGGGCGCCGGAAGTCATGGCCGACGCCTGGGAGATGAGGAGTGGGTTTGGGGATCACTCACTCCAGCCCTGCCTAGACCCCAGCCATTCCCTGCCATCCCCCCAACCCACTCCACCAGGACACACCCTCCTCGGTTTCCACGCGCTCGGGGCTGCCATCGTAGAAGTATACGTGCTGTGTGGTGATCTCCAGCAGTCCTGGGACCACAGCCACTACTGTCACCAGCTGGCACTCAGCCGACAGCACCAGCTTCTCATGCTGTTCATCCAGCTCTGCCGCCTCCATCCTAAAGACCGACACCCACCTCAGGCTCCAGGACCCCCTTCCTGACAAGTCCAAGGGCCATACTCTCCAAGTGCCATCACGTCGTGAGGTGCGTAATGCTCATGCCTCCCAGAAAGTGAGGAGTAGCCCCGGTCCCTGTCCCTCCTCCTACCCGAGCTTCCAAGTATCTGGCCAGGACACCAAGCTCTGTCCCCTGCTTCTCCACACCCAGCCCTGCCCACTCCCTGGGGCCCCCATCCCGCCCTGGTTGGTGTCTCAGTCCTGCTGTGGGTGCCTAGCTGGCACCCAATGCCCCCGCCCCGCCACCTGATTTTGGACACTCCTTTCAGGAGACTGAAGTTGGGCAGCAGGAGACAGCCTCAGGGAGGCAATGGCATAGCAGGTGCACACCGGAGCAGGCCCCTTGCCCACTGCCCCGGTCGGGTCTTTCGAGGGGCCCCACTCACACAGTCTCCAGTGCAGCCAGCTCATCCTCGCCCAGCTGGTCTTCCTGCAGCTCCTCCGGCGGGGTACTCACTTTGGCCTCTTTGGTCACTGCCAGAGGCAGCGAGGCCTCCTCGGTGGGTGTCAGGGGAACCTCACCTGTAGGGACCAAGGGTACTCAGCCAGAGAAAGGCAGGACTGGAAATACGAGTTGGGTGGACCCAGCTCGGCACACTCTCTCACCCAGATTGTCGCGGAGGGCACTAGCTTCCAGGTGAGGGTCGAAATGATGGTTGGGCACCAGCTTCAGACGCATGCGCGAGTATGTCTCAGCACTGGACAGTTTCCAGTGAGGGGTAGGGGGGTCTCTGCAGAATGTCCCCAGTGGCAGTCACAGGTAGGTGGAAGGCTGCAGACCCCCATCTCTCCAAGGCCCCACCCACCCCAAAGGCACTCTGGGGCTTCAGATCGCCCCCTCCCTATCAAGCCCCACCTCTCCCCCATGACTCTGCCCCAAGCCTGGCCCACCTCAGTGCCCAGGCCCCGCAGGGGCTGGAGAGCTGGCGCCACAGCGCCCCCCAGTGCAGCAGGGAGGTCGACTGCTGCGCTGCCTGCTGCTTCAGCACCAGGGAGTAGCGCAGTCCCTCCTGGCGCGCCCACCGCTGTGCAGGTTCCAGCACCAACTCCTGGGGCGGGGGAATGGGTCAGTCCTGCTGGCTGCAGCCTGTCCTGCCCCCATTCCTCCACCCTGCCTTGTCAGCTGTCCCCTGGGAGCATGTGTGGAGCAGCTCCCTGTCCCCAACCCCGGGCCGCACACCTGGAAGGCCCGACGACTATAAGCACGCTCCCGCTGGCGCTGCTGCCCACTGCTCATGAGCATGTCATAGCAGGCGTTCCAGAAGCCCGACATGAGGTCGTGGCTCTTAGCGTATGTGTCCATTTCGAACTGAGACATGGTGGGCTGCACCTGCAGGATTGGGCACAGAGAGGAGATCAGTGCTGGAAGTGGGACCCAGCCCCATGCCTCTTCCTGGGCCCCTACCTCTAGGTACCTGCTTGTCGATGAAGTGGCGCCATTCAGGTGTGACACAAAAAGCCTGGAAATCCTCGAAGAAGGTGGGGCTGCCATTGGTGGGCGGCAGGGAAGGCAGTCCCCACTGCAGCCCCAGTGGCCCATAGGCACGGTCCAGCAGCGTGCGCACTAGTGGCACCAGCCACGAGCAGCGCTCTGCAGCTGCTGCAGCTGCAGGTGGGGGCGCTGCATCATCGGTGGCCTTCTCGGAGGAAGAGGTGTTCAGCGCCCGCCCCAGTGCAGCCTCCAGCTTGGAGAGCACATAGCAGGCCTCCTCCCGGCGGGGTGGCACCGCAGTCTGCAGCAGCATGTGTAGCTTCACGTAGGCCTGGGCATGCAGCTGTGGGTGTAAGCAGGGAGTGGGTGGTACCCAGCCACTCAGAGCTCCCTACACCTGCCACACTCCCTACCCCCACACCCACCCCTGTGCTCACCTGTGGGTCTTCCAGCAGGATGTAGCCAAGTACTAGACGCAGGCCAATCTGTGCCATTTCACGGAGATCAGCTGTGCCGTTGGCCAGGTGCGGCCAGGCTCCCAGGCGATCAAGCAGGCTGCACACACCTTCAAAGAGCTGCCACACATAACATATTCCCGACAGATGTCACCAGACGAGGCCAGGAGTCCATGGGGAGGGAGCGAGGTAAAGTCTGGGCTGGGGCCAGGTAGGGTTTGTGCACACAGACGAGTCCACGCTAATAGGTGTCTGTGCAGATGCACCCACAACAGCACAAGTGGACTCAGCCACCTCCCAGATCAGATGCCTACAGGCGCGCGTGAACAGGAGTGCTCACACAGCTCATGCTCCTCTGAGCAACGCACCTTTTCACTCCACAGCTCCTGGTTACCATGACCCTCAGCACACAGGAAGTCCTGCAGCAGGCGCAGCAGCCAAAGTGCCTGCTGGGTGAGGCTGGCCAGGACCCCGATGGGGGCCCCCTTGATGTCCGTCAGGGAGGACTCCAGCATCATCTCCAGGAGGCTGGGGGTGGGTGAGGGACTCAGGTGTCTACCCTACTGACTGCCTTCCTTGCCCCCAGGCTCCCCGAGGCCCCTCGTCCTCCCAAGTTGCCCTTTCACCTGCGCTTGATATAATCTGGGGGGCGCACAAGCGTGGCTGAGGCCCCCAGCTGGGTAAGCACGGAGAAGACCTGGCCACGCTCCCGCCAGGCAGCCTCATCGGTGCCTTCCACGCCCCACCATGTCACTGAGAACAGCACGTTGGTGAGCAGGTTGCACAACTCCTCCTCAGAGGTTTGCTGTGGGCACAAGTGGGTGTTGTGGGTGTGGGCTGGGGAGGGAGGCCATCAGGCTGACCCCTGCCACCCCCACTCAGCACCCCTCGTCCACCTGCTATAGGAGCAGCAGGAGGCAAAGCGTTCAGCTAACGGGCAGCCTGGCGCCAAGGGCCTGGATTCTGCCACTATCTGAATTCCAGGGAGAATCCTGGGGTCTCA
>RJWJ010034110.1:0-17455 GCA_004363605.1 Indri indri | reverse complement strand
AAGTTGACACAAATGACTGACCATCACATTTACCCATCTCTCCTCCATCTGCCCTGAGTGTACCATTCACATAAGCTCGCAATGAGATGCGTTCTCCCATGGCTTGTACAACGTGGTAGCCCTGCATCCTGCTTCCCCTTCTCTCTCCCACCCCACCACTCCTGACTACACAGACCCTTTGCCCGGGCTCAGGCCTGGCCATAGTTGTCAACCTGGGCATGCCCGGTACACAGATTGAACATGTCCTGGATAAAGAAGCAAGAGAAAGGATGCCACATAGTCATCTAGAAACAAGGTAAATGGATATAGGAGTTTTTGAACACAGAAAACCAATAAAGAACTTCCACTCCTAACCCTTCCTTCCTTTTCCTTTATTTAGATATACAGAATGGAAATTAAGTGCTCAGGCCCAGTAATCAACTATATTTAAAATCTAGGTTATATAACCTTGGGCAATTTCATAATCACTGTGGATCTCAGTTTCTTCATCTATAGCACGGGGAATTAATAAACCTTACTTCAGAGAGTTGTTAAGAGAATAAAGTAAGAAAACACATGCAAAAGCACGAAGCACAAAGACCATATAATAAAGTTTGGGTTTTTTTTTTTAAGTTGACTATTGTTACCATTAAGTACCTACTATGTGCCAGACAGAGGAGGCAATACTGACATAAGTAACTTATGACCCCTGACTTTGAGGACCCTAAAATCCAATGAGAAATGTCAGACATGTAAACGATTTCTACACAATGTGGAAATTCAATAAAAGACAGTGAAGCAGAGAAAGAAATAAATACTCCATCCAGGGGATCAGGAATGCTTCATGGTAAAAATGTCACATGAGCAGGACTTCAAAGGACCAGCAATACTTTCCTGAGCAGAAGAGCAGGGAAGACCATTGCGAGCATAAGGAATGGCATGTGTAAAGAGGCAGAGGCACAGAGGAGCACAGTATGCCTACAGAATGGCAAGCAGTGCAGTGTGAACGGAGCATCGGGGTGTGTGGCAGGAGAAGGAGAGAGGAGGTGGAGAAGTGGGAGTAGGGTAAGAATAAAGCCATCTTCTGAAGGCTAATGTGATATGCTCCAGAGCTGGGCCTTTTATCCCAAAGGCAGTGAGAGGCATACTTCCAATTCTGCTTTTGGCCACCAAGCAATTGTACTGTAAATTGATAAAGCAGCATTTGTATTTAGTTATCTATAAGCCAGACATAGCAAATGCATACATCCCCATGGAAATGTTCCTTGCCAGGATCATCAGTAATCAGGGCAAAGTAGGATCAGAGGCGGGATTACACATACCAAAAGCAAGTCAACCATGGAGCCCAACCCAGCCCATCACCTTACATCACCACCACGTGGCTGCACTTACAGAGGGTTTGGGAGGGAAGAAAACTTTCTTAGCTGAAACAAAGGAATCTATCCCCAAATATTTCTCTCTCCTCTCCCCTTTATGCATGCCAGTGCTGCACCTTTTACACAGTTAACTATTCCTTCCTCCTTCCAGCATTTGTTTCTCTTGGCTTCCAGGACACTCCATTCTCCTGGTTGTCTTCCTGCCTGTCAGAATAATCCTTCTCAGCCTCCTTTTCTGGTTTCTCTTAATGTTGGAACCCCGGGTTTCAATCTTTGGACATCTTCCCCGTCTTCACTCACTCCCTCGGTGATTTCATCCAAACTTATTACTTTAAAAACCATCTATGTGCTGACAATTCTTAAATTTATATCTCCAGCCCAGACCTCTCCCTTGGATTTCAGACTCTTTATCCTATTGCCTGCTCAGTATTTCTACTCGAGATGTCAGGCATCTCAAACTTAAGATGGACAAACTTTTGGTCTTTCAAACCAAACTTGTTCAGTAAACATAAATCACATTAATCGTTTTAAAGCATAAATCATACCACCCCATTCCTCTGTTCAAAACTGTCCAATAGCTACTCCATTTCATTCACAGTAAAAGCTGAAGTCCTTACAATCTCCTACAAAGCCCTAATTATCTAATTTCCTTTCCTTTACCTGCCTGAAATTGATCTCCTTCCACTCTCCACCTTGATCATTCCACTCCGTCCACACTGGCTTCCTTGCTTGTCCTCAAATACATCAGGCAACTGTTAGTCTTAGGGCCTTTGCATCTGTCATGCCCTCTGCTAAGGATGTCCGTTCCCAGATAACGTTAGCTCAGATGTCACTTTCTCATAGAAGTCTTTTCTTACCACCTTATTTAAAATGTTAACACCAACATTACCAATACCCTTTCCAGAATAATTCTTCCCTGTTTTATTTTCTCCATAGCACTAATCACCATCTAATATGTTATAGTTTTTGCTTGTTAATTTATTTTTTTTCTGTCTCCCCTGCCACCACCACTAAAAGGTAACAAAACACAAGGATTATTTTTTCTGTTTTATTTGCTGCTGTAACCCTAGTGCCTAAAACAGAACCTGACATGTAGAGCTCAGTAAATATTTTTTTAATTAATGAATCAATCTAGGGAAAAAGCCCTGGATTTAGAGTTTGAAGACCTAAGTTTGAATCCAACCTCAATGGATTATTTTGGACTTTTTTTTTTTTTTGTATTGATAACATTGGGCAGATAATCTATCCTCTTTGGCCTCAGCTTCCTTGTCTGAAAAATGAGGATAATAATCTCCATTTACATGTGTGTAGCAATGACTAATTAAGATTATGTATGAAAACCGAATATAGTAGGCACTCAACAGGTGATTATATACTCACTTATCTTATTTAATTTTTCTGGTAAATCAACAAGCCAACCCTGTAATAGAATGAGAGCTTTACCCATTGCTAGAAGTTGTTACACAAAATATAAATCGTGAAAAACTGAGTTTAAAAATCTACATTTTAAAACATTATTCTTCCATGCTCCATATTAACTCCCCAAATTTCAATAGGAAGTTAGGGTCCAGATATATTTTTTAATTAAAATTATAGATTAAAATAACAGGCTGCCTATTTTATGTCAGATATTCATTCATAAAATTATTTGTTTCACAAAATTTATTAAGTACATACTATGGACCAGGCACTGTTCTAGGATCTGAAGATAGATCAATCAACAAGATAAAGTTGCTACTTTCATGGCATTCATACGTGCTATGGAGGAAAAAAATAAATATATTGAGATAGTAATCTGTTATGAAGAAAAAACAGTGAAAGGCGACAGAGTGATAATGAAGACAGAGATGCTATTTGTTGTAGGACAGTCTGATAAGGTGACATTAGATTAGAAGCCTGAATGAAATAAGGAACAAAGCCATAGTTCCAAATAAGGAACAGCAGCCCACAGCCAATGAAAGGGGCAGAACATGCTTGGAGTGCTTCTAAAAATCTTCTTTACAAGGTAGTTATCATTATTTGACCTGTCTGGAAGCTCCCTAAAAGCCCCCCACTCATAGGACTTGTCTGTGTTTTACTTCACTTGGACTTCAATTAATGTGAACAGTCTTTCCCCTGATCATTTGCTGGAAAAAAAAAAAAATCAATGGCAATTATTTAACACGACAGCTGTCTGAGTTAGGATTCACAGCTGGGACAAGCAAACGAGAGACTAACTAAAAAACTTTAATTTTTTTTTTTTAAAGCTGAGTAGAAAGTGTCCATAGGAGGCTTTGAAAAAGCACCAACATATGCATAGCACATGAACAAGGCTGTGCACATGACCAAGAAAGAACTGAGAAGGCTCTTATCTCTGACCTCTGGTGGAACCTGAGACTCTGTGTAAGCAGGAAAGGAAGGCTAAGGCAAAATCATAATAACCAGAATGTTGAAAGTGTGCCAAAACAGGCACACAGAACCCTTTGGCAAGGGCTGACAGAACCAACAGGTTTGAAGCATTCAAGGAAATCCCTGTTGAATCATAAACTAACCAAGCTAACTGAGCAGACACTGAGTTGGCTACATGTGACAAAAAAAAATACTGATCATACAGAATTCATTCAGGAAAATCACTACACAAACAAACAGCAACAAAAACAAACATAAACAACAACAACAAACCATGGAGAAGAGGAGAAGAGGAATCTGGTTTCCAGAGTTACCACATTACATTATTTAAAATATCCAGTTTCAGTCAAAAATTATAACACATGAAAAGAAACAGGAAAGTATGGCTCATACGTGGGAAAAACAGCAGTCAATAGAAATTGTCCATGAAGAAATCCAAACACTGAACTTACTAGATAATGATTTTAAATCAGCTTGTGTTGAGGGTCCTCAAGACTATACTCAGGTCCTATGATTCACTAGAAGGACTCTCAGAACTCAGAAGAGCTTTTATGATTACAGTTTATTACAGAGAAAAGATAGAGATCAAAATTAGGAAAGGGAAAAAAGCACACACAGCAAAATCCAAGAGATACAAGGCCCAATTTTCCAGTTGTTCTCTCCCAGTGGAATCATACAGTCAGTACTTAATTCTCCAAGCCATGATCTGTGACAAAGCATACTAAGTATTGCCAAACAAAAAAAGCTCACCCATCTCTTGGAGTCCAAGATTTTTACTGGGAGTCAATAATGTTGACTGATTCATGTGACTGACTTTAACTACTTAATCTCCAGATCCTCCTCCTCTGTCACAGTGGTCAAATGACACAGCGTAGCCTAGGGCCCAAGGCAAACAAAAGCAGGCATTCACCATAAAGCATATTGTTAGCATAAACTATCTGGATTGGCTCAAGGCCCCAGATATACAAAGACAATTTTATCAGTCAGGATATTCTGAGGAATTAGAGATTATCTCCCAGGGGCCAAAGGCCAATCCTTTCCTTATAATGTACAGAGTTTAAACATCCCAAGTTTACTGGGCTAACTCTTTACTACACACAGCTATTATTAATATGCTCAAAGAATTAAAGGGAACCATTTCTAAAAACTTAAAGGAAAGCATGAGAACAATGTTTCACAAATGGAGAATATAAATAGATTAAAATTATAAAAAAGCACCACACAGAAACTCTGGGGTTGCAAAGTACAATACCTTAAATGAAAATTTACTAGAAGGGCTCAACAGAAGATTTAGATGACAGAAAAAAGAATCAGGGAATTTGAAAATAGATTAATTGCAATTATTCAATGTGAGAAACATAAAGAAACACTAATGAAACACCACTGAGTGTATCATCATACACATAAGAGTTGCAGAAGGAGAGGAAAAAGAGAAAGAGGAAGAAACAATAGCCAAAAACTTCCTGAAATTAATGCAAACCATTGATCTACTCATCCAAGAATTTCAATGATCTCTAGATAGTATAAACTTAAAGAGATTCACTCCTGAACACACCATTATCAAACTATCAAAAGACAAAGGATAAAAAGAATCTTGAAAGCAGCAAGAAGCAACTCATCACATACAAGGGAACCTCAATAAGATGAACAGCTGATTTTTCATCAGAAATTATGGAGGCTAGAGGGTAGGGAAATAATATACTCAAAAGTGATGAAAGAAAAAGAATGTCAGCCAAGAATTCTATATCCCTTAAAACTATCCTTCAAAAATGAAAGTGAGGCCGGGCATGGTGGCTCATGCCTGTAATGCTAGCGCTCTGGGAGGCCAAGGCGGGCAGATTGTTTGAGCTCAGGAGTTTGAAACCAGCCTGAGCAAGAGCGAGACCCCATCTCTACTAAAAATAGAAAGAAATTAATGGGACAACTAAAAATATATAGAAAAAATTAGCCGGCCATGGTGGCACATGCCTGTAGTCCCAGCTACTCGGGAGGCTGAGGCAGAAGGATTGCTTGAGCCCAGGAGTTTGAGGTTGCTGTGAGCTAGGCTGACGCCACAGCACTCTAGCCCAGGCAAAAGAGTGAGACTCTGTCTCAAAAAAAAAAAAAAATGAAAGTGAAATAAAGATATTCTTACATAAACAAAAACTGAGAGAATTTATCATGAGCACATTTTCCCTAAAAGAAACACTAAAGAGAGTTCTTTAAACTAAAATGATACTAAAGAGTAGCTTAAATCCACACAAAGAATTAAAGATCACTGCTAATACTTGTAAGAAGCACTGACCATTTAATCAATAATTCATAGTAATTGTTGTATAGTTCAATACTCCACTTTCAAAATAGGAAAACTAGGCAAAAGATCAACAAGAAAATACAAAGACTTGACTTGAACAATAACTATAAACTACGTAGACCAAACAGACATCTAAATACAACTCCAACAAAAACATTAGAACACATATTCTTCTCAAGTGCACACGGAACATTCTCTAGGATAAACCATGTTAGAACACAAAGGAGGCATCAGTAAACTTAAAATAATTAAAATCATACAGAGTATGTTCTCTGACCATGATGGAATGAAATTAGAAATCAACAAAAGTAGAAAATTTGGAAAATTCACAAATATATGGAAATTAAGCAATGCACTTCTAAATATCTAACGCTCATAAAAGAAATTACAATGGACATTACAAAATACTTTTAGATTAATGAAAATAAAAATGCAACAAATCAGGTAAAGCAGTGCTTAGAGATAAATTTATAGCTATAAATGGCTATATTAAAAAGAAGAAAAATCTCAAATTGAATCCTAACTTTCCACCTTAAGAAACTTAAAAAAGAAGAGCAAACTAAACCAAAACAAACATAATTTTTAAAAAGAGTGGAAACAAATGATACAGAGAATCAAAAACATTAGAGAAAATCAACAAAACCCAAAATAGGCTCTTTGTAAAGATCAACAAAATTGACAAAGCTTTAACTAGACTGAACAAGAAAAAAAGAAGATTCAAATTGTTAAAATCAGGAATAAAGAAAGTACCATCTCTACCAACCTTACTATGAGAAATTATATAGCAAAAAATTAAATAACCAAGAGGAAATTGACAAATTCTTAGCAAAACCCAAACTGTTAAAACTGGTTCAGAAAGAAATAGACAATCCAAATAGACCCATAACAAGTAAAAAAATTGAATTAATAGTAAAAAATCTTCCCTCAAAGAAAAGTCCTGACTCAGAGGGCTTCACCAGGGAATTCCACCAAGTGTATTAGGAAGAATTAACACCAATCCTTCTCAAACTCTTTCAAAAATGTACAAGAGGTTGAAATACTTCCAGCCTCATTCTATGTGAGTATATATATATATATATATATATATATATATATATCTCAAACCATACAATGACATCACAATAAAACAAACTACAAATATTCCTTGTTGTATTGTATCAGGGATTTTTGTTAGATAGATGGATTTTAGAGCTGCTTTTATCATGCAAAAAGGGAACTAGGTGAGATCTGCTAATCTGCTGTACTCTAGTAACTATTTTACTATCTATATGTATCCCATAACATCATGTCATAAACCTCAAATATATATAGTAAAATTCATTTTTAAAATGTTCCTTATAAATGTAGATGCAAAAATCCTCAACAAAATATTAACAAATCAAATCCGGCACCATAGACAAACAGGTTATACATCATAACCAAGTACATTTTATCCCAGGAATGCATGTTTTGTTTCAACATAGAAAAATCAATCAATATAAAACATAATATTAATAGAAAAAAGGACAACCGGTTACCACAGTGCATGGCTGTAGTCCCAGCTACTCAGAGGTTGAGGCAGGAGGATCACTTAAGCCCAGGAGTTTGAGGCTAGCCTAGAAAAAATATTGAGACATTGTCAAAGAAAGAAAAAAAGAAGGACAAAAACTACTTGGTCATCTTAATAGATGTGGAAAAAATATTTGACAGAATCTGATACTCAGTCATGATAAAACCCTCAACTAAGAATAGAGAGAAACTTCCTTAATCTGATAAAGGGAATCTGAAAAACAAAACAAAAACAAAAAAACAAAGTTAACATCATACTTAATGGTTAAACACTGGATGTTTTTCCTCCGAAAATCAGGAACAGGACAAAGATGCTCATGTTCGTTATTAAATTCAATATTGTAGTAGAGGTTCTAGCCAGGGAAATTAGGCAAACTAAATAATAATAAAAGGTGTCCAGATTGGAAAAGAAGAAGCAAAACTATCTCTATTCACAGGAGACATTATCTTGAATATAGAAAGTCTTAAGGAACACACACACACACACACACACACACACACACGCATACAATTAGAACTAATAAACAAGTTCAGCAAGGTTGCAGGATATAAGACCAATATACAAAAATCACTTGTATTTCTATACACTAGGAATGAACAATCCAAAAATAAAATTAAGAAAATAATTTTACTTAGAATAGCATCAAAACAAATAAAATACTTAGGAACAAATCGAACGAAAGAAGTGTAAGATTTATACACTGGAAACTGCAAAATGTTATTCAAAGCAATTAAAGAAGATCTAAATTAATGGAAAGTTACAGATTTGGAAGGCTTAGTATTATGAATGTGATGATAATACTCCCCAAAATGATCTACAGAGTCAATGTGATTTGTATCTGAATCCCAGCTGCCATTTTCACAGAAATTGATAAGCTAATTCTAAAATTCTTATGGAAATGTAAGGCACCCAGAAAAGCCAAATCGATCTTAAAGAAAATGAACAAAATTGGAGATGTTCCTTATTTCAAAACTTGAAATAAAGCTATAGCAATCAAGACAGCATGGTACTGACATAATGGTAGACATACAGATCAATGAAATAGAGTTGGGAGTCCAGAACTAAACCCTTACATTTACGGTCAATTGATTTTTGACAAGGGTGCCAAGACTATCCAATAGGCAAGAATAGTCTTTTCAACAAATGATGCTGGGACAACTGGATATCCACATGCAAAAAAATGAAGTTGTACCCTTCATGGCATATATAAAAATTAATTCAAAATGAATATGTATATTTTTTAAAAACACAATACATGGACTGAATAGCATAATGAATATGGCTGAAAATAAATATGTGAGTTGGAAACTTAAGTCAACTTATACTCCCAGAACACAATATAAAAGGACAAAAAAGGAATGTATAAACGAAACTTCAGGAAATACATCAACTAGATTCAGAAGTTTAGAACAAACTTAATAAGATTTTCATAAATAATTGCAGAGAGAATGGAGAAAAGGCAACCAACAAAATAAAAAAAGAAAATTTTCCAGAACTAACAAAAGATATGAATGTTCCAATTCAGAGTCTAAATACATATAATGAATTTTCAGAATTCCAAGGAAAAGAAAAAATCTTAAAAGACTCCAAAAAAAAAAAAAAGGGTGGGAGGAATTAACACTACAAAGACTGAGATTTATAATGGCGTAAGAATTTTCCTCCATTTTAGATGCCAGAGGTAAGGGAGCGGGATCTTCAAAGTTCTAAGGGGAAATGATTGTGACCCTAACCAAGCAAGCATTCATATTATTCTAAAATATTCACATTTACATGCTAACTGAACATTTGTAGAATATCACAAACTTCTCAAGAACATAAAATAGAACACACCAATAAAATGGGATTCAAATGAAAATTAAGGTACGCTATTTCCATTTATTCAACATATATGTATTAAACTCCTACTATATGCCATAAAACATTACGGTCACTAGAGTGACACACAGGTGAACAAAGTACAGTCAATCCTCATTTATTCATGAATTCCATATTTGCAATTTCAGCAGCTCACTAAAATTAATTCGTAACCTGCAAATTGATACTTGCAGCACTTTTGTAGTCACTTGCGGGCACACACAGATCAGTGAAAAATTTGAGTCGCACATTCCCAGCTGAGGTTGAACAAGGCTATACTCTCTGCCTTCTTACTTCAGCTACCACATGATAAACAAGTGTCTTTTTCATGGTCTATTCAGTGCCACATTTTTCTCATTTTTGTGTTTGTTTGGTTTTTTTTGTAATTTCACTGTTTAAAATGGTCCCCAAGCACAGCACTGACGTGCTATCTAGTGTTCCTAAGCTCAAGAAGGCTGTAATCATAGAGAAGACATGTGTGTTAGCTAAGCTTCATGCATGCATAAGTCATAGTGCTGTTGGCCGTGAGTTCAAGTTAATGAATTAACGATATATATTAAATAAGATGTTTTTAAAGAGAAACACACAAAAAACAAGATTATTGATCAGTTGATGCAAATGTCGTGACCAGAGGCTCACAGGAATCTAATCCTATATATCCCCAGAAGTAATGGTTTAGTATTTGTTAACTCAGTGTTTGTAGTGACTTTCTAGTACTTTACCATGAATAACAAGAATTGATTCTATCTTATTTGTTAAGTAGAGCAGTAGAGCACAAATTTTTAAATAATATGCAATTTTTCCTAAATAAAAACAACTTAATCCATCTAAAAGCCTTAAAAATATAGTTCCACCTATATTCTTTAAACTTGACCAGTTGCTTTCCCTATTCTTTTAATATCTAAAATATTCTAAACATAGTCTACCAGTTCTAGCCTCCTTAAATTCCCAAAAAGAGGGGAACAAGTGTTTATGTTATGTTAGCCATTTTTTTCTGGGTATTAAATCACATTATATTTTTTTATTTAAAAATCACTATTAATTATTTTCTTGGATACTTTTGAAATCTTCTTTAGAAACCTCAGTGTGTGTTCAACATCTCTAATCATCAGGGAAATGCAAATCAAAACCACAATGAGATATCACTTATCTCCAGTAAGACTGGCCTTTATCAAAAAGTCCCAAAACAATAAATGTTGGCGTGGATGCAGAGAGATAGGAACACTCATACACTGCTGGTGGGACTGCAAACTAGTGCAACCTCTGTGGAAAGCCATATGGAGATACCTTAAAGAGATGCAAGTAGAATTACCATTCGATCCAGCAATCCCGTTACTGGGCATCTACCCAAAAGATCAAATGATACTCTATGAGAAAGACACCTGCACCTGAATGTTTATAGCAGCACAATTCACAATTGCAAAGAAGTGGAAACAACCCAAGTGTCCATCAATACATGAGTGGATTAATAAAATGTGGTATATGTATACCATGGAGTACTATTCAGCTTTAAGAAACAATGGTGATATAGCACCTCTTGTATACTCCTGTATAGAGCTGGAACGCATTCTACTAAGTGAAGTATCCCAAGAATGGAAAAACAAGCACCACATGTATTCACCATCAAATTGGTATTAACTGATCAACACACAAGTGTACATATAAGAATAACATCTATTGGATGTCGGGCAGAGGGGAGGGGAAGGAGGAGGAGGGGACGGGTATATGCATACACAAAGAGTGCAATGCGCACCATCCAAGAGATGGACATGCTTGAAACTCGGACTTGGGGTGGGGCAAGGGGGGTAAGGGCAACATACGTAACCTAAACATCTGTACCGCCATAATATGCTGAAATAAAAAAAAAAAGAAACCTCAGTGTGATGGTTAATTTTAGGTATCAATTTTACTGGATTAAGCAATAGCTAGAGAACCCGTAAAGTATTAATTTGGGGTGTGTCTGTGAGGGGGGTTTCAGAGAAAATTGGACGCGAATCTAAGTAGAGTAAGTGGGGAAGACCCACCCTCAACGTGAGCAGGCACCATCCAATTGGCTAGGGCCCCATATAGAACAAAAACAGAAGAGAGGTGAATTGGTCACTTTCTCTCTCCTTGGGCTGTGATACACTCTTCTTCTCCTGCCTTCGGATATCAGAACACTAGGTTCTCCAGCCTTTGAACTCCAGGACTTACATCAGCTGTTCCCCAGGTTCTCAGGTCTTTGGACTTGGACTGAACTATACCACTAACATCCCAACTTGCAGATGGGCTGTCTTGGGACTTCTCAACCTCCGTAATCATACGGGCCAATTCTCCTAATAAATCTTCTCTCTAATATCTACATCTATGTCTGTATTTATCTGTCTATATATCTCCTATTGGTCTATCTGAAGAACTCTGACTAATACACTCAGTACGTCATCCACTTCATGAAGGGGAATATCTCTGTTCTTTAATCAGTGTAATAGTCAAACTTTTGTACTTTTTGAATAAATTTTCTTCTTTTATAAATTTTCATCTTTTTAAAGTCATTTTCTATTTTTTTCGACAGATTTAAAAGGTACAAGTGTTTTGTGTTACATAGATGAACTGTATAAATGCTGAAGTTGGAGCTTTTCGTGTATCTATCACCAAAATAGTGTCCATTGTACCACATTTTCATCTTTTTTTAAAACAAATTCACCTATAATTAACCAGTAAGAAGTAGAAACACACAAAAATTAAATTGATGGAACAAAAATTTAGTAACGAGAAATGGTGAACTTAATAAAAACTGTGAAAAATCTTAAATACTTTGAAAATATGTATTCATACTAATTCTTACAAAATATCTTTTTAAATTAAATTTCCTTTTTGCTTTCCTTAAGAAATAAAACACATTTATCTTTAAATAAAAATAACTTTTATTGAAATTATTCTCCCTTATTTGCATATTTGGCAAGACTTTCTTCTGCCAACCGCTTATCTCATAATGCTGAGACATTTGAGAGAGCTAAAATACAAAAGTTAATGCAAGTATCACTCTAACACATACTGAAAAGCATTTCTTATTCTTGCTGTCTTTGAACAAGAAAACAATTAAGCTTGCGTACCATTTTGCTGATACAAGGAGTCAAAGTTCAAGTGTGAGAGAGTAGAAAACGAATTATAAAACTCTTCAACTGTTCTAAAATGTACCTTACTGAACCCAGATCCTGTTTGCCTGTGTTCTTTCTATAGAATAAATTTCTATACTTTCTTAAATAAAACTTACTTTCACTGTATACTGTTGACTCACTCCCAAATTCTTTCTCACACAAAGCCCAAGACCCACTTAGACTTCAAGTGATTACCAACACTGAGAGACACTCTCCTGTATCAATGATAAATAGGAAGACCATGATTGACTCTAAGTTTTTTAGGGGCAGACTGTCCAGTATATACCAGCATAATCCTTAATAGCACTTTCTTTCATTGTCAAAAGTGTCCTAGTGATTGGGGACTTGTGTGGAGGGGGATGGGAAGAGGAGTCTCTTTCCTGCTTCACCTTCTTCTTGGGTGGTCATCTCCGTGGTCTGCCATTGTTTCCTTCTGGCCCAAAATATCAGATTTTTTAAACCCTAATTCAAAAGCTGCTTCTTTTTACTTAGAAGTTAACTGGAAAGATTCTATCATTTCATGTAACAGTAGCAGAACCAGTTTTTAGTTCATTCTGACATAAAATTGTAAGATAATTTTTTTTGTTTTCTGGATCACTTAATCTTAACTATTATAATATTTTATAAGGCTTTAACAGCAATTGCAAAAATAATGGTAGAAACGGACTTTTGTATCTTATCTCATCAACAGCTGGTCAAAAGGAAAATTTGGTCATCTGTGTCAATATGGGAATTGCAGGCTTTTGGGTGCAGACTAAAATAGCACTACGGACTACAAAGAAACCACAGGTTTCCAAAGTTGTGACCAGCAGGAAATTTGGGGTTTTCTTAAAGCTTTCTTTGAAGTGCTGTTTTAAATTGATTGCTTTGCATTTTATTTAAAACAGTTGATAATTTTACTTGTAGAGGAACAGGCAATAAGGATTCCTTTTCCATATTAAAAGGAATAATAATAATGATAAAAAAAAACACTCTATGTGATGGTTGAAGAAAATGCATAAAAACAAAAAAAACAATGAATTATTTACATTCAAATGAGATTACATTATAATTGTCATAACAGCATCTTAGCTACATGCAGAAATAATAGTGAATACATGGGTGGAAATGTGTTTCTTTAATCTACAGTTAGGTTCTGATATAAAGTGATTTGTGTTCACTAATCTCTTGCCATAAATTTGCAGACTTTTTAATACTCGGAAGCCCAAAAGCTGGGAAACCACAATCTGTAAGAATAAATACAGGAATTAGAACCAATAAACTCTGGTTTTATTACCAGCTCAGCTTCATTTGCTGAATTTGGCCCAATGACCTTGACCCTCAGTTTCCTCATCTGTCAAATGGAAATGCTAGTACATTCCTTACCTTACAAATGAGAAAACAGATGTGAAATCAGGTTGAAACTTTAAAAATAGTATACAAATTATTCAAATGCTTATTATTTGAAAGACCATTAGCTGTTTATTGCCTAATTTTAACAAAAAAAGCAATACTTGCTAGAAATATATCCAAAGTGAAGATGCGTGCAATTTTTATGTTTTGCAACAAACTACTTTTTATCAAGAAATTAGATTCACTGTGATACAGTCTTCAGATACTAGTAAGAGGCCCTCATTATTTTAAGTGAATGAAATTACAAACTGAAAATATAGGGTTAGGTAGCACTTCATAACACTTTCTTGATACTTATTCGGTTTCTACCTTACATCATGGATAAAAGTACATGCCTTAACTCCCATTCAAATCATAACCTCTTTGAAGAAGAAATTCCTATTTGTTCCACCTTTGCAACCTTCACAGAGCTTATGCACATAGCTGAAAGCACAGTAATTATAAGCCACAGGCATCCAAGAAAAAGTGAAGCAGCTTAGTTTCAAATCCAGGTCTATCTAACATCAAAGTCTTGTCCTTTCCCGATGCCATCCCAGCACCACAAACAAATGAGTCACTCATTTTGCAAAATCAGTGCCGAGGGTTCTATAGCAACAAGTTCTCCACTTATGTGGAAGATTTAATTTAACCTATACACTTGGTTTCTAGGTTAGAAATAATCTCAGTTCTCCCACTTGTGTTCCTGACTCATGTGTTTCTCTCATCCCACCACCATTGTCCCCATCATCTCAAACCTTTGCCTCCTTGGTTCTTGTCCACAGAGAAAAGATACTTGGAGCCCTTTAACCCTGTAGCACACAGTAGTCTCCTGGTGGTATCTTCCCACCCCCAGGCAGGAAAGAAGATGCAGTGCTCACAGAATCCCTCTGATTAGAATTCAAGTTGGATAATTGGCATTTTGAAAACTTATAAATATAAATGTTGTCCATCAGCATCCCTGTTGATATTAAGCTACTGAAAACCTTCACAACTGCAAAGTGCTGCATTTCCCACCTTGACCCCATGTTCCCAGGGCTACCACACCGTGGCTGGGTGCATCCAGGAAACGCTGGTCATCAGTTGGGTCTGCCTCACTGCTTGCTCATCCTGGCCTTGTTCTCTAACATCTGGATTTCTTAGGGAAAACAAGAAATCACTTTTCTTCTTCAGGAAAAACAGTATCTAGGGAATCAGTGTAGTCTTACCTTTACCCAAAGCATGTTCCTCAGAAAAATAGTCCCTGGAGATGTTCCACCAATAAAAGAAAAGAAAAAAAGAAGGGAGGCAGGAAGGCAGGAAGGAAGAAGGAAAGGAGGAAGGAAGGAGAAAAACAGAGAGAGAAAAATATTCCTGTGCTCAAAAAAGTGTGGTGATTATTTCCCAATGTACACATATATCAAAACATCATGTTATACACCTTAAATTTATACAATTTTTGTCAATTTACCTCAATAAGTCTGGAAAAAATAAAATTGTTGACATTTTGCTGAAAAACAAAAAAGAAGTATGAGAAACTCTGCATACCTTGCTGTTTGCTTATGGATCAAGATTTTCACTGGCCCTTATTCCCCTAAAATTAGGAAAGATGCTTCTACTGTGCCCCAAAGGCTACTACAGTGGGTAGCCCATGGAAAGTGTTTAACAAATATTTGTTGACCAAAAAATTAAATGGTATATTCAATACTAAACACTGAGAAGAACTACAATTTTTTTTAAATTTATTTATCTGGTACCTTCACATATTACAATATCAAAATATGCAAAACAATTTAGAATAAAAACTGTATTCCTACCCTAGTCATTTAGCAGAATAAATCATTGCTTTGAGTCTCTTTGTATCCTTCTGGACAAATACATAGATAAATGGATAACCAGAAAAATAAACTTTCTCTCTGTCTCCCCCTCTCTCAATTTCTCTCTTTCTGTTTCTCCCTCACTTATATCAAAATTATAAGATGCCATATATGCAATTTTGTACCTTGCTTTTTTAATTTAGAAATATACCTTAAAAAACAGTTCATATAAGTACACGTAGAAATATCTCATTCTTTTAAGATCCTTAAGTAATCCATTGTATGAATGAACCATGATTTATATAACCTGTCCCCTATTAACAGGCATTTAGATCACCTTCAGTAATTTGCTATTATAAACTATAATATGATGCAATTGATAAATTTTATTTTTTTTCTTTTTTATTTATGTAATTACTTTTCTGATATTTTGGGAAGCATTGTAGGGGGGAAAGGCAAGCTTCTAACCCTCACTTGAGCGAGGCAAAGACATAAAGTGTAACCATAATGTTTGTACCCTCATAATACCCTGAAATAAAAAGAAAAAAAAGAACTACAATTTTAAACATTTTTCTTTCAGTTTTGCTTCACCCAGAGTTACTCAAATTTGTCTTAACACAGAACACCTTTTTCAAGGAACATCATTAAATAGCCAAAAGAAATAATGTTTTGTGGATCAAATTCTAGGAAATGTTGGTAGGTGCAGTAAATCAAGACAAAGGAATCTCCTTTGTTCTACAGATTACAGAATACTTTGTCTGAACTCTCTAGAAGTGTGACTATTCCTGAAGGCACTTGGACTAGTACCCAGTGGCTGAATAATTCCCATTAGAGAGGGTTGTTAGGAAGTAGAAACGTTGCAACCTTTTAAACTTTGCTCAGTTTTCTGACATTATGGGTGTATTAACCAGCTCAATTTTAGGAGATAGTCTAGATTGTTGGAGTTCTCTAATAGTCTATTTTCTTCAGACTGTGTAAACACCAATTTACCATCTTCATCAGATTTTTAAGATATAAATACTACTCTATCCCAATGTCAACATAAAAACAAAAAAATCTTGAACATTACTCAGTGACCTAGTTCTACAAGCACAGAAAGGACTAAGAATTCCCAAAGAATTTTGGATTCAAAAGTCTGAGTTTTGTATTTTCAAAAGCCTTTTGAAAGCAAATGTTAAAAAAAATTAATTGCTTTCTTTCAAAAATGTTTATAAAGATTATATTCATATATCAGTTTGTTTGATTTTTAAATTTACCCAAAGTCTGGTTAGCTCCAGTTCCTCAAAGCAGACCTAAGTACTCTTAGTTTTCAAGTGGATTGGTAATCAAGACTATTGGTTATGCTTTGTACAAGAATTATTTTTAAAAAATCAAACAGAATATCAGTCCATATTCCAAAATTTCATTATCTCCTAGGATAATTATAAATAAAAAGTACAAACTCAAACGTTAGATGGATAAGCAGAGGCAGATTAGTTAGCCAGTCTGAACCTCAGTTATTTCATTGTAAAATGGGCATAATTATGGAGCCTAATTTATAGGTTATCATAAAAGTGATGGAAAATACTTGACACAGTGTCTGGCACACACATATCAGTCAATCTTAGCTTATATTGTTAGTCCAATGCCTTATTTTCCAGAAGATGAAAAGAAGACCCAGACAGCATAAAGGATTTGCTCTACTCGTTAGTAACACAACTAGTTAGTATCAGAGC
>RJWJ010034109.1:0-17466 GCA_004363605.1 Indri indri | reverse complement strand
TCCTGGACTGGTAAGCTCAGGACCTGCTGCCAGCGCAGGGCGACCTGCCCAGGCTCCGTCCCTCGGCCACGCGCCACCCCATCGCCCACTCGCCCCCATGCAGGGCAGCCTGGGCACAGGAGGCTAAGCCTGCACCTCAGGGGCCGGGCAGGAGCCCAGGCCAGCCCCGCTCTGCCAGCCTGCCTCAAGCTGGATGCCGTTGTGCCTCTCAACTCTGTGAGGGCACATCCTGGGCCCCCTGAGGGACACACACACGCACACGTGGTCACACTCAGGTGGACACACTCACATGGATGTCAACGCTGAGAATGCTCAGCACCTCTGCTGACCTACATCCTAGGTGCTGCCCCCAAGGCTCCTGCTATTTCTGCAAAGCTCTTCTTGCGTCTATCTCATGTTTCTATCCCAGCCTCTTAACTGGCCTCTCCCTCTCATTCAATCCCCATCAGCCACACCAGCCCCTCAAGCACTCGGTTATGTCCCTGCCTCAGGGCCTTTGCACGGGCTCTTCCCGCAGCCTGGAATGCTCTTCCTCCAGGCAATGCTCTTTCATTTCCCTCAGGCTTTTACTCAAAAGCCACCTTCTGGGGAAGCCTGCTCTGGCCACCTTACCTGAAATTCTGCCCCCACCACCCTTTCCTTTCCGCTTTCCCACTTCGTTTTTTCTCCTCAGCATGCATCACTGCCCAACACACCAGTTGGTTCACATCTTTCTCCCTAGTCATTATCCCTGCACCAGAACGTAAGCTCTGTGAGGGCAGCTATTAGTCTACTTGTTTATCACTCTTTCCCGCTCCTAGAGCACCCGGCACATAGTAGGTGCTTAAATATTTGCCAAGAACCAGTATGTAAATAAACACCTGGCTCATGTTCATTCAATGGGGAAAGAGCATCCCAGCCCCTCTGGGATGAATAGCCAAGGGCAATTTCCACCTAAAAGGGACATATTATTTCCGTACTGAGAGCCTAGCACCTTGTGCTCTCTTAGTAAGTCCTGGCCCTGAGCTGAGACTGAGTCACATCCGACTGTCAGAGTTACTCTGGGCTTAAGGAACAGGTCCTCCAGTTGTTTGCAAACTTGAAAAAAAAAAAAAAATACAGTGGATCCTCTCTTCTTTCCCCAAAGAAACTTTTCTGGAATTTCATTATACAAAATGGATAAAATTGATATGGTATTAGTATAAAACTACATGCTTACGTTTATAGCATTTTTTAAACTAAATAAGGACATTGAGATTGATGAAAATATAAATTCGACTAAATGCGATGTGATATCTTGGATTGGATCCTGGAACAGAAAAAGGACGTTAGAGGAAAAACTGGTGGAGTCGGAATAAAATTTGGAGTTCACTTAATAGTAATATATCCTTATTGGTTTCTTAGTCTTGACAAACGCACCATGGTCATGGAAGACGGTAATCTTAGGAGCAATTAAAACTGGGGGAGGAGTATTTAGGAACTGTTGGTATTATCTAGACAACTTTTCTGTAAATATAAAATTATTCCCAAAGAAAAAGTTTATTTAAAAATGTCGACTGCATTAAGAAATGAAATCTAAGAGATAAACGAAAAATACAAATTTGCAATTATGGTTATGGGTGACAACTATCATCTCCTGCAACATACAAATGATTGCTATATTTTGCTTTGGTTACACAGTGTTGAAGAAATCTCGACTCTCTCAGCTAAGCAGTTGAAAATGGCAACAGATTTTAACAGCTGCTCGCCTCGCGGTCTCAGGATATGCTCCAATTAAACCGCGAAGGCAAGAGAAGCTCACTGAGTTCTTGAGAAGAGTGAGTGAAGTAGACACTACATATTAGTGCGATGCCGGTCTGCCAGGGGTTAACGTTTTGTACAAAGCACATCGGAGTGTACGTGTTGTTTTCTACAGTTTTAAAGTATTTTTGAAAGATGCCATTTGGATCAAACATTTGCAGAACCTGTGAAGTATCTCTAGGGCTTTGCCAAGCACGGTTTGAAAACCACTGGTCTGATCACGAGGTCCCATTTCACAGATAAGGACACTGAGGCCTGGGGAGGAGAAGGAGATGAATTCTCACAACAAGTGGGGAACCAGCCCAGATGGTCATGTTTCCAGCCATGAGTTTATTCCTATGGATGGATGTAACTCTGGTTTTTCTTCCTAACTGCTGGTCAGGAAGTCATCACATGCTTCGATCTGTCTGTTCTCTTCCTGATGGCAACTTTGCCATTTTTTAAAGCTGCAGTGAACAATCTTGAACAGGTCTCCTCGTTTATGTGTCTAGGGCATAATCCTAAAAGTGCAGTTGCTGGCTCTTAGCGTGTGCATACCCTCAACTTGGCTGTAAATTGACAAATTGTCCTCTAAGAGCTGGTAAGAATTACATTCCCCTCTGAAGCAGAGCATGGCTTCCCCTGGCTCTGCACCCTCACCGGCGCTTGGCACTGTCGGAATGGAGGGAGACAGCCTCCCCCATCGATCTGGCACAGGATCCTGGGACCCAGGTTCTAGCCCTGAGTCTGCCCAAGGTTGTGACCTTGGGTGACCTTGACTCCCCTCATCTGTGACATGAGGAGGTAAGCCTAGCTCAGAGGTTCATAAGTTGAGTGTTGTCACTCAAAATTAAAATTTCGCAAACGTCACCCATAACAGCAGAAGCACTTGTAGTATTTGCTGATTGAGAAAATACAACATGATCATAGGCTGCTATGAATTCAGTAATAATTTACATGATTAGTTTGTATTTCATTAAACGCTATAACATGCAATACATTTGAAATGGCTACACGTGTACCCGTGATCAACATATTTATTTTGTTCATCCACATACGGAGGCATAGTCCACACCCCATGTTCATTCACAGCCCCATCTCCCCGTCCCACAAAGTTACAGCCCAGGGTTGGAAACTGCTGGACCAGAGAATGTCGGTGAAGGGGGATGGGAGCGTAGTGGTTTCAGAAAGCCCAGGACTTGAATCCTGCTTTCGTCATTTACTAGCTAATGACCTTGGGCAAGTCGCTTAGCTTCCGGAACCGAGTTTTCTCTTATGTGTGCATGCGCACACCTGGCACTGTCCTAAGCGCCCTATATATATTCGTCTTACACGCTTAGAATCGTTCCTGGCACAAAAGTGCTCTCTGAATGTTAGCTCTTTTTATTATTTCAGTTAATCCTCCCAACGCTCTTACAAGGGAGTGATCATTCACTTATTTATTCAATAGATACTCAGTGAACAGGACCATGTTCCAGGGATTGATTAGGCGCAGGGGATTTATCAATGAATAAACAGTCAAAAACTGCTGCCTTTATGGAGCACACTGTTATCCCAGTGTTACCAGCAAGGATGCTGAAGCCCAGAGAGGTTAAGTGCCTTTCCAAGTCCACATAGTGAGTAAGAGAAAAAGCATTCTGGTTGCTTTGTCTAATGACACACAAAATCCCCCTGCTGTCGTCGGGAAACTGCTCCTCCTATGATTCCTGCAGCAGCTGCTGTGGTCTCTCGTGACCTTGCCCATGACCCTTGAGCCATGCAGGGAGCATGAGTCCGTTCCATGCACTTGGGGCCTGAGAACGTGCCGACTCAGTTAGTGGAAGCTGTAAGACACGAAACTTGGGAGCTGTTGGCTGCCGTGTTTTCTTCCATACAGAGAATGTCGATCTGGAGGGAGAGAGAAGCAGAGATGTGGAGGGGAGACGGAGAGAGACATGCTGGTGTTCGTCTCTGCAGTTGCAGGCGTTTGGAGACCCAGCCCCTTCCTCTCCGTGAGCTCCCGGAGACACCCGGTGTCCTTACAACAATCTTCCCTCTTTTGCTTAAACTTGCAGCCAAAGGTACCCTTGTTCATACACTGGGGCATGGCAGGTGCCCAAAGAATGACGGCTCTAGGATTCCGTGAGCTCCTGCCACTCCCTAGACTTGCCTTGTTGGCATCTGGGGCTGAGAGTGTCCTGCTCTTAGATAACTTTGCAATAGATTCACTACTTCAGAGCATGTGGCTGCAACCTAACTCTTAATAAATCAGACAGGAGCTTTCTGCATGGAAAAGAGCCTCCGCCATACATCATTTTTGTTTTCCTCTTGGGGAGAACAGCCATGCTACAGCAATAACCTGCCACAAATATGTCTCAAAGCCCTATTTATATAGCCATATGGATAAATATATATAAATAGGACTCTAGAATAATAGATTAAGGGATCTGCTCATCCATAGAAGACTTATGGGGCTTTCAGGACCTAATGGTGGCCTGATTCAGTAAGAAAAATGGGTCTCCAGTAGGATGTGGCCGAGAATTAGATGAGCCCATAACCAGATAGAAAGCCCACCAGGGAGACGGAGAGGTGGGAGGATCGTGTGAAGAGCCAGTGGCTCTGACAGAATGAGCTGTAGGTGGGAACAAGCAGGGCAGGGCTGTGCAAAGTCATGAACCCAGAGCTGTCTTCCCAACTCAGCCCTTATTCTGCTGTGTGACCTTGGGCAGGTCACTTGCCTTCTCTGAGCTTTATTTCCTCATCTGCAAATGAGGAATGTGGACTTGCTGACCTCTAAGGTCCTTTTCTGCTCTGACATTAAAATGACTCTAAGGTCTACGATCGCGGTCCCCAAGGTGGGGAAGGTTGAAAGGATCTCAGTTAAGTTCAGGTTGTCCCAAGGCGTTGACCCATTGCTGGCGCTCCTTATGAATCCATACCTTCCGGAGGCTTCCCCAGAAGGGATTTATAGTCACAGGACCAAAAGTCCTGGGGCGGTCTAGATAACAATAACAGCAGCTGCTGCTACTATTTCTCCTATTGTTCTGCGGGACTGTGGCTAGGTGCTTTAGGCTCAGGATCTGCAGCTAACATTTATTGAGCACTTACTATGTGCCAGGCACCATCCTATACACTTGACATATAACAGCTTCTCTTGCTTCATCCTTACAACAGCGCTGGGAGGTGGGCACCATTGCTATCCCTATTTCTAGATGAGGAAGCAGAACCTCATGTACATCCCAGGCCATGCAACTGGCCAGAGAGAGTGTTAACACACCCCCGGGAGTCTGACTCCAGCTTCCATATTCCCGATCACCGCTGCATACTCCTCACTCATAAGGGAGGAAACTGAGGCTGCAAGAGGTTAGTTAATGTGGGAGCAGCCAGCATCCTAGGAGTCCTCATACCTGTCCCTTTTGTGGGGAAAGGTACAGAGAAAAAGTCTTCTCGCTGCTCCTTGTGTTTCTTTCCATTTTTTCCAAGTCAGTCAATTTTTTTTTTTTTTAACAAAAGTCTATTTACAGAAGAGACATATAGGGCCCGAGATAACCACGCATCGGCCATACTTCGGTGAACTCCCACATCAAAGATGTGCTGGATAACGTGTACCTGGTGTGACTGGCTTTTTCAGCATTTCAGACTATTTTTTTCTGTTCCCTCTGTGGGTTGAAACCAGGCTTTTGTGACTTGATGAGGACACATTTCTCCTGGGGTGTAATAATGCAGCTGGCGTTAGACCTAATGTTGAAGAGAGAACATTTGCTACTTTGGAAGAGTTAATCCGAAAGCTTCTTTCTTTGGCTCCTGCCTTTAGAAAAGGCATTTCCGAGGCAGGTCTAGGCAAGACTGCTGCCTCGATAATCCGCCCTCAGACATCTTAGCGCTCATCACTGAACTTCGCTGAGCACTTGTAACGCGCCAGGCCTGGGGCTGAAGGCCGATTTGATTCTCTTAACACCTTACAAAGGGTATTACTCGTCCCTCCGCATTACAGATAAGGACCCGAGGCACGGAGGTTACACAGCTTGGCCAGGATGCCCCAGCTAGCGAGGGGCAGAGCTGGGAACAGGACCCTGGCTCCAGACACAAGGCTGTTCACACCACACTCTGCTACTTCCAAGACTGGCCATCGCATCTGTGGGGGAAGTGAAAATGCAGGGCCTCTCCGTCCACAATGATTAAGGGTTTTAAGACAACGATAGCAGAGTGCTAACCAGGCTTAGGCCCTTCTCAGTGTGGGGCCCTGTGTGACTGCCTGCATGGGACAGATGCCCAGGGGCTGGCCCTACTACCCACCTTGCGCAGTTTCCTGGCTGTTTGCCAGCTCCCAGGCCTCTTTTCCAGGGCTGTGTTCTCACGGAGGGATAAAACCACCTTGGCCCAGGCGACGTGCCTTATAACAATGTGCCTTGTAATGCCCTGACTGCTATGAATAGGACCCGCACAGCCTGGTCCTTTTAGAAAGCTTGAGCTGCTGCAGGTTCCTTCTGGGAGGGAAGGCTCCTGCCAGGACTGGGCCCCCTGAACCCACCTCCCTGGCTCACCAGTGCCCCCCAGTGCAGGCACATGGGCAACCGTAGCCAGGCTGTGCCCTGGGAGTCCTGAGAACACTGCCCATCTGGACCCGTGAGTAGATGGGTAGAACACCCACCGTCTCCCCTCATCCTGTGGCCATGTCCCTGACGGGGCCTCCCGGAGGTTCAGAGAGGACCAGACCACTGCCCTTTCTTTAAGCTTTGGTTTATTAAACAATGAAGGCACGTCAAAACAGATTGTAAAAATTGTAGTGCGTTTCAAATACGTAGATGTTTAAAATTAAGGCCATTAGCACAAAAACCAATATAATGCAATATAAATGTGCTTTTCCCAAGACAGTTAATATATTTGTTCATAGCTCACGCAGACAGTAGAATCTGTCCCACAGAGGACGATGGACAATCACGCCTTCAAGCCGCATCCACGGTTCTCCAATCTCCCTTCGGGCTCGAGGTGTCTGGAAGTGTTGCTTCCTGAATCACTGAGCCTGCTCATTAGAGAGCCGAGGCTCCTGGATGTGGCATTCTCACTTTCTGGGTGGCATTAGCCCTGAGGATAGATCCAGGACATTTTCATTAGGTTTCGAGGATGCCTTGAGCTCCAACAGATAACACAGGAAGCTTCAGGACTCACTCCACCATGGGGACATCAAGTCTGCTGTCTAAAGGGTTTCGTCAAAATTTCAGGGCCAAACTTGTCACCCAGCATGAAATCCCAGGAGAAAAAAATACCGGCATAGAAAAATTAACCGGCTATGGTGGCACATGCCTGCAGTCCCAGGTACTCGGGAGGCTGAGGCAGTAGGATCGCTTGAGCCCAGGAGTTTGAGGTTCCTGTGAGCTATGATGATGCTGCTACATTCTAGCCAGGGCGACAGAGTGAGACCCTGCCTCAAAACAAAACAAAACACAAAAAACAAAAAAAACCTTGGCACAGTTGACCAGCAGGGCTCACCGTCTTTCTCAGAAGAGGCTGAGCCTCTGGCAACTTTGTGGACTCTCGTCCTAGGGAGGTCTCTGAGCTCCCATTTGTCTCTTCTCTGTCATCCTGTACCTCTTCTCAGCCCTTGTCAGAATCTGTACCTCGCTCAAGCGAGGGATGAGGAGGACTGGGACGCTAAGGGAGGAGAGGGGAAGAAATATTTCAATATCAAGGGTGTGGGATGGATAGGCTGGGTCAAGGGCTGCAGGGGGGGGTGACGGGATGCGAAATGCAGGATAACTTGCAGACAGGGCACCTGGATACTAGTAGCCGACACCGAACCGGGTGCCGATTCTGTGTTAGGTGGTGCGATAGGTGCACTATGTGGGTTGTTGCATTTAAATCCTCATTTTCTCCCTTTCATAGACATGCGAACTGAGTCTCAGCTGGGAAAGCACTGGCCTCATTCACAGAGCTAGCAAGTGGTGCATCTGGGCAGGAGACCAAGCCTGAGTGAATCCATGACCCCACAGGTCCTCCCACTTCAGCAAGTATCAGAGTCACCTGGAATGCTTGTTAAAATACAGAAGACTGGGCCCCACCCCAAGAGGTCCCAATTCAGTAGGTCTAGGCTGGGGGCTAAGAATTTGCATTTCTAACAACTTCCCAGGTGATGCTTGTGCTGATGCTGTTGGTTCAGGGACCACACTGGGGGACCCACTTCGTTCCAATAAACCAGCGGTTCTCAGGCCAGGCCGCACATTGGCATCACCTGAGCACCTAACAACTCCGGTGTTGGCCGCCTCCCCACTCTGAAAGTCTGATCGAATTGGTCCACAGTGGTGTCGGACATTGGCATCTTTTTAAAAGGCCCCCTGGGTGTTTCTAACGTGCAGCCAGGGGTGAGGAACGCTGCTCTAAACTCTGTCAATAGGGGATATAGACGGAGAAGCAGGTTCCTGAAGGAAAAATAATGGTCCCGTTTCCCTAATATACAGAAGCATAATGACTTCTGCATTCAAGCTCTGAATTCTTGGCGTTACGAGCCAATTGAGTTTCCTTTTGGGGGTGGCTGCTTGCTCTCTGTGGCTTTTCCAGCGACCTGAGTGTGGACTGATTGGAGCCAACCAGTTGGTGGGAAACGACAAGATGGAAATCCATTGAGAAGCTGACGACAAGTCTACCTTGCAACCGGACATTTTTCTTACAAAGAATACTTTGCGGTGATTTCACTGGAGTTGGCAGCAACATGTTTTATGACCAAAGTCCTTGCATAATTATGTAACGGAAATGTATTTGAAATTGCCTAAATGGTTCTGTGTAGGTAGAATTTGCTCAAGCATTTGATGTATGTGTTTAAAAGGTCGACATTCAGTTGAATTACCTTTGCAATGTGCTTTTGAAACTGGAGTTAGCTGTTCCCAGGTCATTGCCGAGAAAGAGGAAGGTGATCTGTATAACCTAAAAGCAACAGTGCTCTTTAGGAGGCTGACATTAATTGTTTCTAAGGATGATTAAATCTTGTCTGGTGATTAATTGTTTAGGAAATAAGAAGGGAAGCCTGTAGTTACTGCTTTAAAATGCAAGGAAAGTTAAAAAAAACAAACAAACCACCAAAACCAAAAATCAAAACCCCAAACCAAATAAGGAAAGTTGAGTATCTCAGTTCATTGGTTTGCACCAAGATAAAAAAATGATGATGATGTTGTCTGAATAGAGGAGGAAGAAGAGAAATTTCAGTCTTGGAGTGGTAGGGCCCCAGATTTGGAGCTGGGGACTCACGGCCAATGTCTACAGAAGTTTAAAGGAGTGAGGGGCCAGCGAGCGCCCCACCCAAAGGGATCGTGGGTATGTGTGGTTCTGTCCATGAGCGTGGGCTACATGCTGTCAAATTACCAGAGTTTTCTCTTTTGTTTTATTTTTTTCAGGATTTGAGAGAATACCAGAGTTTTCAAGAAAAGACAAAACTTAAGATTTTTAACACAAATTTTCCCAATTTAAAAATGCTTTCTTCAATGAAAGAAATACTGTGGGGATCAAATAGGTCTGTAGGTTGTATTCAGATCACATCAATGATCTTGTCCAATCCCATTATTTCACGGAGCCAGAAACACACCCTAGAGGGTTTATCAATTTAAATAAAGGCAGTAGCTCAGAGATCCTTTACCTTCGAGGCCTTCAGAGTTGGGTGGAGGGAAAAGACAGGAAACAGGGAAAGACTATGATGGCGTGGTCCCCAGGATGCAGTGAGAAGGGGGAAGGGGTGGTCTCACCCATGCTGGGACCAGGAAGGACTTCTCTCCAGAGAGGGATGGATTGGGGTGGTGATGCTTCAGCAGAGACCCAGGGACATGAATGGTTGGAGAACTGCAAGAGGCCGGAGGACTGAACCCAGGTACAGATGCTGAAAGGTCACAGGCTGAGCCCCAAACAGACTCTGAGCAGCTGGGGAATTTTGATATGGCTAAAACTGCGGCCAACACCCTAACATGTATTTGCACAGCGATAAAGGAAAAGGATGAGTTAAGTGTCTGAGAATCTGGGAGCGGGGCTTAGCCAAGCCCAAGGAAAAGGGTGACATGTCAGGTGATGAAGTACAGTTTTGGCTTTTGTTTTTTTCCTACTTGCTCTGAAATGAGCCTTCCAAGCACTGTCATCACAGCCCCTGAAAGGCTGGCTGATTCCTCCCTGGAAATGGCTCCTTCTGCTTTTAACAGCTCCCAGTGTTCGGAGTGAATGGATCTGCACATTTCAAAAATCAACGTGATTTCCCTTTGGTAACCTTGGCATTTGTTGCACCTGACAGAGGATGTTTTCTTTTTCAGTTCCGATGCCTTAGAATTTTGCAGGAAGGGAGGAAGAAGAGGGAATCCAGATTGTTCTTCTGTGTCATCATGTGTTTGGAGGGAGGTTTGGTTGGTTTTTTTTTTTTTTTTTCAGTGTGTATTGTAACTCAAAGAGAGACCACTAGATTTGGACGGGAATAAAGGTTGTGCCATTTCCTTCCTGGGTCAGTTTATGGCTGGCTGTCTCCACGGCTTCTCTAAGTTAGCAAGCCTCACTGTTTATAGTATTTCCTCAGCACTGTGATAGACTTCTAGGATCTACACTCCGTTTCTGCCCTCATGAAGTTTACAGTCTTGGAAAGAGACCGCTGTGGTCATCAAAGTCATGACAGGGTTAACAACAAGGGGGTTAGGCCGGGTGCGGTGGCTCACGCCTGTAATCCTAGCACTCTGGGAGGCCGAGGCAGGAGGATCACTTGAGCTCAGGAGTTTGAGACAAGCTTGAGAAAGAGCGAGACCCTGTCTCTACAAAAAATAGAAAAATTATCCAGGCGTGGTGGTGCTTGCCTGTAGTCCCAGCTACTCATGAGGCTGAGGCAAGAGGATCGCTTGAGCCCAGGAGTCTGAGGTTGCTGTGAGCTATGGTGAGGCTACTGCACTCTGCCCAGGGCAACAGAGTGAGACTCTGTCTCAAAAAAAAAAAAAAAAAAAGAAAAGAAAAGAAACAAACAAGGGGCTTGCCATACATGTGGCAGAGAGTTAAGAGTTTGATTCCTTTTATTGTTGGGAAAGCTGATTCCACCAGCAAACAAACCTTGACCTGCCACTTATTTTGTATTTCTTTTAAATTAAAAAAAGAAGAAATTGAGGTAAAATTCACTGAACATAAAATTTGCCATTTTAATCACTTTCAGATGCATAATTCAGTGATTTTTTAGCATCTGTGCTGTGCAACCATCACCACTATCTAATTCCAGAACATTCAATACTCCAAAAGAAACCTTACGCCCATTAGTCACTCCCCATTTGGCCTCTGGCCCTTGGCAAACACTAATCTACTTTCTATCTCTATGGATTTGCCTATTCTAGACATGTCACATAAATGGAACCGTGCAATTTATGTGCGATTGTATGTACATTGTATTTCACTTGTGGGCTTTTTTGTCTGGCTTCTTTCCCTTAGCATGACATTGTCAAGGTTTATCCATGTCATAGTATGTATCAATACTTCATAGCATTTTATGGCCGAATAATATTTCATTGTATGGGTGTATTACATTTTGTTTACCCATTCGTCGGTTGACGGACACATGAGGACATATGAGTTGTTTCTGCCTTTCAGCTATTTTGAATAGTGACACTCTGAACATTTGTGTACAAGTGTTTGTTTGAACACCTGTTTCGCTTCTTTTTGGATACATACCTAGGAGTTGAATTGCTGGGTCATATGGGAATTCTATGTTTAACTTTTTGAAGAGCCGCCAAAATGTTTTCTACAGCAGCAGAACCATTTTACGTTCCTACCAGCAACGTATGAGGGTTCCAATTTCTCTACATCCTCACCAACACTTGTTATTGTTTGCTTTTTAAATTATAGTCATCCTGGCGTGTGTGGAGAGGTATCTCATTGTAGTTATGATTTTCATTTCCCTGATGACTAGTGATGTTGAGCATCTTTTCATATGTTTTTTGGCCATTTGTGTGTTCTTTGGAGAAATGTCTATTCAAGTCCTTTGTTCATTTTTTTATTGGGTTGTTTGTCTTTTTGTCATTGAGTGTAAGCAGTCTTTATATATTCTGGATATTTTATATATATCCTGGATACTTATTAAATATATTATTTGCAAATATTTTCTCCCATTCTGTGTTGTTTTTTCACTTTCTTTTTTTTAGGACAGGGTCTCGCTCTGTCACCCAGGCTGGAGTACAGTGACATGATCATAGCTCACTGCAGCCTCAAAGTCCTGATCTCAAGCGATCCTCCTGCCTCAGCTTCCCAAAGTGCTGGGATTAAAGGCGTGAACCACCTGTCCCAGCCTAGTTGAAGTTTTGATAGAATGGTATTGAAGCTGTAAATCAATTTGGAGAGTATTGCATCCCAATATTTAGTCTTCCAATCCATGAATCGTCATGACTTTCCATTTATTTAGGTTTTCTTTCAACATTTTATAGTTTTCACTGTACAAATCTGGCACTTCCTTAGTTAAATGTATTCCTAAGAATTGTATTCTTTTTGATGCTATTATGAATGGAAGGGAATTGTTTTCTTAGTTTCCTTTGTGGATTGCTCATTGCTAGCATATAAAAATAGAACTGATTTTTGTGTATCGATGCTTCAACTTTGCTGAACTCATGTATTAACTATAATAGCTTTTTTGTATGTGTGTGAATTATTTAGGGTTTTTTATATGTAAGGTCATGTTATTCATTGATAGACATAGTTTTACTCATTCCTTCCAATCTGGATGGCCTTTTTCCCCCTTGCCTAATTGCCCTGGCTAGAACTTCTAGTACGATGTTGACTAGAAATGACAGGAGTGGACATCCTTGTCTACTTCCTCATCTTAAGGGGAAAGCTTTCAGTCTTCACGGTTACGGATTGTGCTAGCGGAGGGATTTTCATAGATGCCCTTATAAAGGCTGATGAAGGTTCCCTTCTAAACCTAGTTCGTAGAGTGTTTTTATCATGAAAGCATGCTGGTTTTTTAAAAATGATTTTTCTGCGTCTGTTGACATGGTCATGTGGTTATTTTCCTTATTAACATATGAAAAGATTTTTTTTCTCCTGACACCAAATACATGGTGTCTTTACCAGTATATCACTTCTCCAATTCTCCGACACCAGCTGGGTATGCAACGATTCCATTCCATTCTGATCCTAACTATCCCAAGTTAGCCCAGACCCCACAGGTTAAGGGCTCCATCCAATAAAACTGCCCTCACTTCAGATATCAGCCACAAATGGGGGTGCCCAGGCCACCCACATTTCTGCTCAGCTGACTACAAATTCAGGGGTTCCAATGACCCCTCCCCAGGTTGGATCATTCAATAGAATGACTCACAGAACTCAGGAAAGCATTTTATTTGCTATTACTATTTCCATTTTATTATAAAGGATACAACTTAGGAACAGCCAAATGGAAGAAAGGCATTGGGCAAGGTACAGGATAAACATCCAGTAAATATTTCCTGCATTAATGATATAAACGCCACTGCCCTGACAACAGAGTGGTATTGCTGAATATTTGAGTTGTGTGTGTGTGTGGTTAGTTTTCGTTGTTGTTTCTATAGCATCTAAGGTGCATTGCCCCAGCCATCGCTGTCTGTATCTCAGTGTCCTTCTGACTTGTAACAAGCTCTTGGAAGTGGCTGACCAGGGGTTCATACAGTGGAGCCGCCTCCAGAGTCAAACCAGAGCTGACAACTGTACAGAAATCCTATGACCTTGACTGTTTTAACATTTGCACCGGCTAAATCAGACAAAAGAGATCTTTACCTTCCAAATGTTCAGGTCTAAAATGTTAATGTCGACTTCTAAGCATGCTGTGCCTTAGAAAGCTACAAAGAGTTAATTCCAAGAAGCCATTCCTATTAATCTTGGCGTCTGGATAAAAACTAAATTTGGGACCTCAATTACCTGATCGAGTCCCATGTAGATTTAGCCGGCGGTAATATTGATGAGGGCAGCAATCATTTCTCCCACTTGGAGACCCAATTGCAATCCCATCCTAAGCAATCTGTCCTTCAAGTGCATCAGGAAGCGGGCATTATTTTCTCTTTTGTTCCCTTGTAGAGAGAGTTTTTGGTTTCTGAATTTTTAACCCTCTGTGCTCCGCAGCACAGCCCTTCTGGGCTGAAGGAGAGAAATGATCCCACTAACGTTCAAATTGTCTTTTACAGTCTGTGAAGCACTTAATGTTGTCTTGTCTCAGTGAATCCTTGTCATGGCTCGGTAAATAGGTTTGGCCGTGCCCATTGGTTAGGCGAGGAAACTGAGGCTTGAAGAGGTTAAGTCACCTGCCTGTGTCACCCAGCTGGTAAGGGGCAGAGAGAGGGGACTCAGAAACTTGACTTTCTGATGCCAGTTGTGCCTGCTTCTCTAGGCTTCTAGGCTGCAGAGGCCTGCATTAAACAGGTCTAGATGTTTTCAAAGAGCCACAGATACAAAAGACCAAAACTTCTCTTTGGCTCAGCGGTTCTGGGGGTGTCGAAGAGCAAAGTCTGATTGAAGGCCTGTGTGGGAGAAGAGAGAAGGATTTTGAAAAGGGGCCTGGAACGGCACTTCTGGCAGGGAGAGTGATGCTGCCATCAGCGACCGAACGTCCTGACCTCTCAAGCCGCGGCATGTGTCACTGGCCTCCATTTATCTGTAGTTCCCCTACACTGACCCTTGTCAATTATCCCCCCTGGTGAATTATTGGCGGCATGTTTTTGATCCCAAACCACCTGGCACACATCTCGTCACCTGCCTGGACAGTGGCCATGTGGTCAGAGAGCGTGAATTCCTCTGAGTAGGTGTCTAAGCAAAATGAGTAACAGGAGCAAATCGTCATCAAAAAATAGTCAAGCAGTGGTGGCAGAGGCCATGCCCCTTACACAAGATGAAGAGCCTTTTCCAAGCCGTGTTCCCATCATTAGCACCAGCTGCTAACTATTACCCGGGATGAGGAGCACAGAGCAGTAGCTTTGTGAGGACAGAGCTTTATGTTACTGTGCCTCCTTTGCGTTTTGTCGTTGAACAGAGGGAAAGTGAATGAGACCTGATGGAATTCATCCATTCACCTATTCCTTTGCATTTAATCCTACGTCCCTTCCCTCAGTAAGTATGCATGGAGCATCTACTGTGTGTTGGGGCCCGTGCTGGGCTCTGGAGATCTAACAACAAGCCAGACACTGTCTTTGCCTTCATAGAGCTGGAGTCTACTAGGGAAGGAAAAACAAAATTAAAATAAGCAAATAAATAACTACAAATCCAGGCAAAGAGCTGGGAATAAGATATTGTTCCTTTTGCCAGGGAACAATAAGGGGAGACTTCATTGGCTTTGACTGTCAGAAAGACATCTTTCTGAGGGCACGGCATGTATTAATAAGTTTTATTTTAAAGATAAGAAGAAATTTATCTTGGAGCAGGGGAAGCAGGGAAGAAGAGTTTTCCGCACAAACCATGAAGCACAGCACATGCAAAGGCCCTGAGGTAGCAAAGAGATTAGGGCATTCAAAAAATGAAAGAAACCCGGTGTAGCTAATGTTTGAGGGCAAGGAAGAGAATAGTAGGCTGGGCCAGAGTGTGCAAGGCCATGTTCCTTCCTCCCCAGCCTCCTAGTCCCCACTAGCCAGATGTGACTTTGGAACAGTGTGTCCAAGGAAAATTGGTCAAGGATGGTGGAAACAGGACAAGGGGAAAGTGAGCAGTAGACAGATCGAATTATTGGTCTCAAATTTTCACTCCCCCTTATTCTATATCCATTCTCCTGCCGTGCATGGTCTCTTGACTTTGGGCTTGACCCTGTAACTTGCTTTGGCCAACAGAATGTGCTTGTACAGCAAAGGTTAGAAATGTGCTTGTGCACCTGGGAACATCCCCTCATGCTCCTGCCTTTGTCATTAAAAGAATAAGCCTTGGGGACTCCAAGGAAGATGAGAGACATCTGAAGCAGAGCTGGACCCAGCTGGAACCCCGGGATCAAGGCCCGCCAAGGCCAGCTTAAGGTGGTATGCCATTGAGCTTCTTGGTTTTTCCATTGAGTTTTTGGAGAGCTTGTTATACAGAATTACTCTGGCAATAGCTCACTAGTGCAAACAGGATGGCGAGCACTTTATGGAAAGATGACTGATAGAAACAGGATATTTATTTTGAAGAACAGAAGAAAGAAAGGGAACCTAAGAAAGGAAAGTAAGGTGTGTCACATGACAGAAGGATGAGATTTGTTCCATGTGACCCTAAAGTACACATCTGAGGTCCATGAGTGGGTATACAGGGAGGCAGGTTTAGCTATACCTAGGGAGGAACTTTTTATCAACTAAAACGCCAGGAAAACGGAATGAACTATCTCTGAGACTGTTACCACCAGAGGGCATATAAATCACAATAGAGTGCCTACTATGTGCCAAGGACTCTCATATTTCTTTTTATCTTGTGGTAATTCTCATATGTAAAAAATGTCTGAGATAAGAATTATTTTACAAATAAGGGAATTGAGCGGCAGAGAAGGCAAGAAACTTGATTTTACATAGGCAGGATTTTAGGTGTGTCTGGCATGAAAACCCTGCCATCCCAGAAGCTCGTTTCCAGAGCTGGTTTCCAGAGGATGCAAGTACTGAATGCGGAGCGGTAGCCAAAGCCTGGGCCCCCGAACCACCCCAGTTCTAGGATAAAGTTTTCACTAGAATTTGGCAAGTTTTCACTCCTGGGGGAAAGGTGGGAGGGAGGGAAAGGAGATAGGTAGTGTGAGCTTTTCATAAAGCTAAATTGATTCCATTTAAATGGCTTTCCTTTATTCTGACGTTCTGTCTTTTCAATCATTCTTTTTAAAAAATCAAGTAACGATGTTAGTTTTAAAAGTTGTCTTAATTTAGCAAAATAAAGAATTGTCAACCTTGTCAGCGTCCTCAGATATTTTGAAGGATACGGGCTGTGAAGCCTAAAAGTCTAGAAGCCACTATCTGGATGCTGTCCAAGGACTTTTCCAGACCAAACTTTTATAACAATTTTTTTTTCCTTAATTCTTAAGGTCAAGTGACAGGCTCCATGAGCCTCGGACCCTGCCATGGCCTGCACTGGCCTGCAGGCTGAAGGACGGCTGCAAGTTTGGCTGCTTCTCTCGACTGCAAAAGGGGATGAAAGTCTCGTAAACTGCACGCTCCGGGGGAGCAGTCTGCCTTTCTCTAATGCTGCCCATTTTGCTGATTTCACAACAGGTCAGCCATGTCCCATCCGTGACGGTCTCTGTCACGGTGTTATGACGGAGAGGATGTGGCTTGTCTGGGTGCCCACCCCAGGTGAAAACACCTTTTAGGCAACTAAGCTAAACTGTGTTTATGCTGAT
Source organism: Indri indri (assembly GCA_004363605.1). NCBI lineage: Eukaryota > Metazoa > Chordata > Mammalia > Primates > Indriidae > Indri > Indri indri. The sequence continues at coordinate 440 of RJWJ010034109.1, read as the reverse complement.
GAACCCTCCTGGGAGAAACCTCACCCCCACTTCTCCTCACCAGAGTCAAGTTTCCTTCAGGGAAAGGCTTGGTTTGGGGGACAGGGCCAGGGGCCGGAGAGGCAGCCTCTTAGCCACAGGTGAAGGCTATTGAAGCAGGGACTTGGGGAAGGCTGCAGTCCTGGCAGCGTCTTTTTTAAAAGATAGCTTTATTGACATATGATTTACATACCATATAATTCACCCATTTAAAGTACACGAGTCAGTGATTTTTAGTATACTCACATATGCATGCAACTATAACCACAGTCGCTTTTTGCGCATTTTCATGACCGCTAAAATAACCCCCCTTTTAGCTATCACTCACCCCCAGTGCTCCAGCCCCTGGCAACCAGGAATTTAGTGTCTGTCTCTACAGAGTTCCCTGTTCCGGACATTTTGTATAAATGAAATCATAGAAT
>RJWJ010034108.1:0-17458 GCA_004363605.1 Indri indri | reverse complement strand
CATGAGAGCACCGAGGTGGGGCCGGAGAGCCGTGATACATGCCAAAGCGACCCCGGCGTCCCCTACAAACAGTGGAGGCCCAGACACTGCTGCAAGGAGCCCACCAGACCCACCTGGAGCACCCTGAGTGCATCTCCAGGCACCGGACAATTCTACCAGTCTAAGAAAGCAGCTCTGCCAGGCCCCAGCAGAGACCGTTAAAGGCCTGGGGAAACCTGTGCTCCCCACTCAGTTTCTGGAGAGTTGGTAAAGCTCTGGCATTCGTGGGGAAAACCCAAAGGGAAAATCCATCAGACAAGGAGAGTCACAGTCGGGATTTCAGAGTGAGTTCAGCCCCGCCTCCCCAGGAAAGCTCTGCACCCAAACTTACAAGAGAACCACGTGAGTTCAGCTACCCCGACTTCTGCTAAGCAGGCGGTCCTCTCCACAAAGACTGGACCCCTGATGAAGAATTGGACCAGTATGTTTTTTGAGGCACACTCGTGGTCAACACACCTCAAGAACTCTCATCGTATTAATAAAAGGTCTTTCTCAGGCAGGAGTATGGCATGTGCTTGTCCCATGTTGGTGACGAGCTTGTAAGCTCCTGGGATGCAGACAGCCAAGTTTTCTGGGTGTCCGTCTTGCCCAGAGCAGCCAGCAGACATGCCCGCTTGCTGCAGACAGTCAGTAAAGGTTCGCTGAATCGCAGCTGAATGAAGGAGGGGGAGGGGGCTGGGGGGGAGGAAAGATTTCCGAACCGTTTCCTCAAGCAGTCTGCAGGCCTTCGTCACTACAGAGGGCGGGAGCAGCTAGCCTCAAGGTCCCAGCACACAGCCTGTGTGTCCCCACTGCACTCTGAAAAGACGACTGCAATGGGGTCCTGGGGGAGAGCGACATTTCTGACCTCTCTGCCAGATCCCTCTCAGGATCCCCTATAAAGTAACTGCAAATAAGGAGGCTCGTCGGTCTACTGAGTGACATTTGTGGAAGGAAGGGAGGCAGGGAGCCCAGAGAGGGCTGTGCACGAAGAGCAGGGGAGTGGCGGGAGGGCTGCTGGAGACCCCCCACCCCCACCATTGCCCCCACTTCACCCGGGCAGACCCACTGCACCTCGAATGTACAATGGGGCACTGCATAATTTCAGTATGTGAAAGGGGAAAAAAAGGGCTTTTCCTGCTTTTAAAAATGTGTGGATGAACAAATGAGTGAGCTAGCACAGCTGTGGCTCTGTTAGGGGTACCGATGAGCCGGGCTGTGGGGTGCCCTTAGGAGGGATGGACCCCAGGCAGCCCGGCTGCCACCCTTCTTCGTTCCAACATTCCTACATGCTGAGCCCCTTGGCTGCGGCAATGAGGGTCTCAGGGAAAGGGGGCCCTAGCGTCCCGGCATAAATTTCCTTGGCCAGTCTCTGAGTCTCCTCAAAGCTGTGCAGGCCCAGGCGGGAGGGGCGGCTCCACGAGGCACTAATTGCTGGGCATCTTTTTACAAGGCGCAGCCCTGTGATCTGAATGGAATCAAGGTAAATCCTCACATGGCCTGGTGTCTTTAACAGGGACATAAATCACCCCTAATTACACAGGGCAACTTGTCACACTGCCCTGTTTCTGGAGCAGTTGCTTCCCATGCCAGAGGGGAAGGGGAAGTGCAACATGGACACAGAACCCAGGGAAGGGAGGTCAAGTTCACAGGTCCTGTTTCAGAACAGGGAGGGCGCAAAGTGCACCACGGCTTCTCTGAGACTGTCAGGATTAGAAAAGAGAATTAGTGAAAGTTCCCATGCCTTGTCTTCCCTAACCCGGCCACCCAGAGTGCAAAATTAGATGAAGAGAAAACAGCAGAAAAAAATTAGATGAGGTGTGGTGAGTTGGGGACCTTTCCAGTCTGCTCCTCCCGCACAAGAGGTGAGCCCAGGAAGGTTCCGGCACGGAGCTCTGCAGCCTGCGCAGAAAGATAAATGTGCTTGGTTTCTTGGTCCTCAGCCTCCTCAAGATAAAATAAGCCACCTGCTCCGGAGAAGCACAACCATTCCTGCCCTAAAACTGAAAGAAATGCCTCCTAAGGGCTCACAGAAAGAGAACACACAGTATAAAAAAAATTGAAAAAAAAAATGCCTTTAAAGACCATGAGTTTCGCAGGGCTGTTTATTTTAACCCTTGGTTTGAACTACTACGTCCTTAAGACTTGCTCCCTGGTATCAGTTTCTGGCCGCAGTTCCTATGACCCCGATGTCAGTAAGGCCCCACTGACAGGGTCAGTACAAACAGGAAGAGAACTATCACATTTAGGGAGAAAGGTAAGGAGGGGAGGTGGGGCTTAGTGTAAATAATTAACTCATTTGTCATAGCAGGGACCTTACAGACAGTGGGAAAGTTAATAAATCGAGAAACAACAGGCAGCATTCTATTTTAAATTCTGGAGGTAAATACCAGGAGAACTAAAAACAAACGCTTAGAAGCGTGGCTATAAAGGGGAGGGGTGGTGAGTGTGTTGTTTTGTATTCTAAGCCCTGTAGTACGATTTGAGTTTGGTTTTAACCACGGGCATGTTATCACTTTTGCTTAAAACAAAAACAGACGCTTCGGAGTTTGTAGCACAGAAAATGGAGAACACACCAGAATGCAATGCAAATGAGCATGTGTGTCGTTACAGGGTAACCTTGAGTTTGCTCTGATTTATACGCGATGGTAAATCTCTTGCAAACTTCAGAGCGATTAAGAACAGATCTCTGCAACACACCTCACAGCCAACAGAGACACAAGTGCACGATATCATTACAACCGAGAGCCTCGAGTCTAAGCAGTCCCTTAAAATCCTGGATGAGGGTGATGAGGTATGTTTCCTACACTTGACTCTCCCAGAAAACCCCCAAATGAGCTAACTTGCATGGACATTCAGTTTGCCCAAGAATTCAGGTCCACTTTCAAACTCAATCACGCTAGCCCTCTCCGCAGCTGATTCCTGCCTTTCAGGCCCTAGTGAGGGTGAAAACTCCAGGTTATGCTGACACAGAGTCACCCACTTTCCCCAGATGCCGGAAAATGACACCTTCACAGACGACAGCAATTTATCCCAGGGCGTGGAATCACCAAAGCCAGTTAACGTCCTCAGTTTTTGGATGAGGATTGGGAGTGTCCACATTTGAAGCGACTGCCCCAAAGTCTCAAAACTATGAAGTGGCAACCTCAGAACTCGATCCCCTGGTTCCCATTTGGTACCCTTTCTGCCACATCGGTGTGTAGTCTGGAACACAGTGACAAGTTGAAGAGCTACTTGAAAAAAAGGGGCTCCACTGTCAAAAATGGACCAAACCAAGTTAAACAGGCTTGTTTGCGGCCGGACTTCTCAAAGGTGATCCGGAACACACCCTGACTTCAAGCCCTTCCACGGCCTTCCTCCGCCACCTCTACCGATGGCTATGTATAGCCCTGCCCTCTGTCTGCCCTGGAGCAGCAAGACCCTAACTTCTCTCCTTGCTTTCGTTGCGGCTGCCAGCTCCCATTCGTTCTCTACCCAGCAGCCAGAGTGATTTCTTCCAAGAAGATCCATCAAAAATCTAGCACAAGAGCTAAATCCACAGCAACAGAAAGCAGATGGGTGGTTGCCAGGGGCTAGGAGGCTGGGGAGTGACTGCTTAATGGGCGTGGGGTCTCCTTTGGGGGTGACGAAAATGCTCTGGAACTAGACAGAGGTGATGGTTACACAACACTGTGAATGTACTAAATGCCAGCGAACTGTACACTTTACAGTGGTTACTTTCATGTTATGCGGACTTTCATCTCAATTAACAAAAAAGCCATCACGTCAAGCCCCAACTCAAACCTCTCCAATGCACACCACCTTCCCCACAGTAATCTCATGTCTACAGTGGCCTGAAAGGTCTCCCCCATCTCGCCCCACCAATTCCAGACACAGTAGGCCTCCTCTTCATCCTCAAACAGGCCAAGGACATATCCACCTCTCTGTCCTAGCACTTTTACTCTGCCCTCCCCGGAACACTCTTTCCTCAGACCCCTGGGAGGCTGCTCCCTCGTTTCATCCAGGTCTGTGCTCAAATGTTACCAGCCTGAGACCCTCCCTGTCGACACCTCCTAAAATAGCACTTCCTGCCACCCTCTGCTCTGTGGAAGGAAAATAGTACACCACTAGCCTAATATTCCATTCTAGAGTGATTTGTTTTTCAGCAGTCTGCTTTCCCAGTAGAATCTGAACAGTGAGGGCAGGAACTTCCTTATAAATGTCCAGAACCTGGACAGCGCCTGATAACACAATAGGTATTCAATAAAAATGTCTTGAATGAAAGAATGACTATCCATGCAAATGTCCGTTTGGTCAAGGGTCAGTTATTTGGCCTGGGATCACTTCCCGCCCTAGGGGCATCTAGACAGGCAAGCGCTCGGCGTGCTGGCCCTGACAAACGCTCACTGGATTTGTATCTTATGGCTGCTGTAACAAATGACCACAGACCTGGTGGCTTAAGACAACCCGTATTTTTTTCTCTTACAATTCTGAGGTCAGAAGTCTGAAATTAGTTTCTCTAAGTCAAAATCAAGATGTCAGCGGGGCCATGCTCCCTCGGCAGCTCTTGGGGAAAAGCATTCCTCACCTATTCCAGATTCTCTGGTGGCTGCCAGCGTTCCTGGCTTGTGGCTGCATCACTCTGACCCGTCTCCACGGTCACACTGGGTTCTCCTCCGTACGTGTCAAACCTCCCTTGGCCTCTCTTATAAGCACAATTCGGGTTGCAGTTAGGACCCACCCAGACAATCCAGGATCATTTCCCACTCTCAAAATCTACCGTGCCACGTAAGGTAACACTCACAGGGATTAGGACCTGAATATTCCTGGGGGCCACTCTTTAGTCCTCCCTACTCTCTAAATGTGCCCCTGCCCACCTGCCTCCTGTGGCTGGGCTATGGGAAAGGGCTTAGGAGACGGTGCTCTTGTCCTGACCCGACGTGACCCTGAACAAGGCCAACACCCTCAGCAAATCCCCACTATCTCACCTTTATAAGGAAGCTGTCACTTTTAAGATTCCATTCTTACCTAATATTCTGAGTCTTTGTACAGTGTTTTCACAAAGGCTAAAGGACTCCCCCCGGGCTTAAAGGAGAATCAAAGTCAGGAGCTGCCTTGGACAGAGGTGCTTCCCTCCCCCAACCTGCAATCCTAGAAGTTGTTACAGGGGAAAAAAAAATCAAAAAGTAAAAAATCAAATATCCATAATCCCACTGTTAGTATTTCATTGAATTTCTTCTTAAACAATATAACTGATGTTAGACCGTTCAATTGATGCCCCGTTTTTCACTGAACACTATTACATAGTTCGTCATGTTATTAAACCTCTCATTTTAAATCTTATGCTGTTTAGCCACTCCCTGAAAACAGATGTGGATCAGTGCTCTCTTAGAAAAAGATGCATCAGGGTCTCCTTCTGGCACAGGAAGCAAAGAAGCAGGAACATCCACAACCCATGGGCTAAGTGATAGGCACATGGGCTCATCGAACCACCTTGCAAATGCGGGATGCCTCTGAGGCCTATCCCTCTTCCAAGGCATACACCTATGACAGCAGCCAAGAACCCGAGGAGAATATAACCCATAGTCCATAGGCTATAGGCAGTTAATCACTAACCTAAGGCAATGACCCCAAGATCAGCAGCTTGCAGTCTCCAGACACTCAGAAAGCCCTGGCAGGCAGCTGAGCAGCTGTGTCCTGTATGGTACCCACTAACTTAGCAGAGAGGACATACCTGGCACCTCCCTGAATGCACAGCTGGGCCATTCCTGAAGGATACGGGCTCAGCTGCCAGATGTCACGAACCTCAAGGTCACAGCATCAACACAAGAGTTGAAAGAGCATAGGTCTTGCAGGCGTAAGGCCAGGGCTCCAGGTCCCTCCACAGCCTCCAGCTCTGCCCTTGGGCAAGCCAAAGGAGCTCTCTAGGTCTTCAAAACGGTGATGCCAAAAACCTACCTCACGTGGGTATTAACAGAATTTGATAATACAGCAAGTTGAAGGACTTCGTAAGTGCCATTCAAGCAGAGTGAGAAATGGTTTATCTTCCCATCTTTTAATGACATTCTCACTGCCATCCTCTCCCTCCATTTCACTTTCTGTCAACTGCAGTATGACTTCTGCCCCTCACCACTCAACTGATCCCGTCCTCCAAGCTCACCTGGGACCTCTGACTGCCACATGCGACCTTACTGTGCAGTAGCTAAAAGCAGGGGGCTCTGCTCTGGAACCAGATTGCCTGGATTCAAGTCCGAGCTGTACTACTTTCTGACTCTATGACTTTGGGCAAACTACTTAATGCCTCTGTGCCTCAGTTTCCTCATCCACTGACGATAATAATAGTGCCTTCCTTGTGGGACTTTTGTGGAGACTGAATGTGCCACAGGTGTAAGGAACTTAGAATTACACTTGGCGCACGGGAAGCTGCTTATACATATTAGCATTCCCTGTCGTTTGTTTCCTAAATTTTTATTAACATAACATACATCCAAAAATTGAATAAAATAATGAATAATTATACAGTAAACTCCACAAAGCTTCCTGGATGTCTCTTTCTGATGTGGCTCTTCTTTATTCCAGAGGTCACTCCTATCCCAACTTTTCTAGAAATCACTTCCTCGCTTTTCCTAACAGTTTTACCACCAACATACACATCCCTAAACTAAGAGAACTTTAATTTTACAATTTTTTTCCCTTAAGCCCCTATGTGATGGTGAAATTTTGCATGTTTTTGAACTTTATTTTCATTTAACCCTACTGTGGAGTTTTTGAGTTTTGCTTCTTTCATTAAACTTTCTGTTTTTAAGATTGATCTGTGTGGATGCATATATCTCTAATTCCCTTGTGGGTTTTTTTTCTCTTCTCTGAATAGTATCTCATCATGAGAGCAGAGTATTAGTACAACGTATTTGTCCATTATGCTGCTGATGGATGGCTGGGTTGTTTCCATTTTGTTGCTATTATGAACTATGCTGCCATGAAGATTATTCTAAGTCAGGTTTATAGGGCTAGAATTTACAGATAATAAAATTCATCCTTTGAATGTCCAGTTCCATGACTCTGACAAGGGTATCGTCATGGACCAGGATTCTCAGCAGTTCTGACACCTCTGACCACGTGCTCCAGCTCCTCTGCACAACACAAACCCCTGCCTACCCGCTTCCCCTCCTCTGCAGGGGGAGGTATTCCCTGAAGTCCCTTCCTACCTCCCCTTCCTGCTGCTCCTCAGCCCTCACCCCGGCTCATGCCCTCAAGGCACGTTCCTTGAGGCTGTGTCCCCAGTCCTGCTTCCTCCCCTGCCCCATTCTCTTGCCACCTTCCTCATCTGCTCCCTCGGTGGCACCCCTGTGGGTCACTCCCAGGTCTGCACAAGGGTCCCGACTTGTCTGATAAACCACATTCAGTCTGCGAATCACGGGCCACTGACACCTCAAATTCAGCATGTCCCAAACCAAGTTCTATCCGCCCCCATCGCTCCCTGCCATATCCCTATATGACAGCCCATAGAAGCTCAAACCAAAAAGCAGATCTTTGATTTTTCCATTTATCAAATTCCCAACTGTCAACCACTTCCCAGGTCTTATCTAATCAACTGTCAAAATCTCTCCAAGTTTTCTCGTTTCCCACTAGTCCCACTCTCTAGTCATCTGAATGCCTCTCCTCTTCTGTTTGCCAGGGGGGAGTGTCCCCCCACTATGAATAACCTCTGATGGGCCCTGAGTGGCATGCATGACACAATCCCAAATCCTTCTAGGATCTTCAACAGTGGGGAATCAGTTGATTTTGCCTACTTATCCCCCAAAGTCCCCTTCTTCCAGGGATAGTACCCCTTTTTTCCTGTGGGGAGCCATATCTCTCCATTCCCAGATGTGGACAATGCTACCCACCTCCCAGACCCAAGGCTGGGGCCATCATCCAGCCAAGTAGCACATTCCATCCCCCTGGCCACAGTACCTGGTTCCCAAAGGCCACTCAATTCTATGGGATTTACTTAATCTCATGGAGAAAGCATGTCTCTTTTCCTGATAGCCTCAAAGCAGGGAGAATGCCAGAGTCTGGAGTCACCAGAGTCTTCAATATGCAGCCTAAGTGAGAAAGAACATCCTGACACCTTCAGAACCTATAGATCCTATAGCCATGCGGCCTGTGGATTCTATACTGGAGTCCAAAACATTCTCTTCTTTGCTTAAGCCATATCGATCTGGTTTCCTAACTCTGCAATAGAAAGGGTCCCATCAGAGGCTGTAATTTCTTTCCTTCCTCATCATCTCCTCCCACCCCCATCCTATTTCACCCTACCCCTCAGCCACACCAGACATTTTCTAAATCAAAAACAAAGCAAATACCAGCAAAAAACTATTCAAGCAGGTTGCCTTAATTCCCAAGCATTCCTTTGATGCCTCTGTGCCTTTGTCCATGCTGATTCTGAGCCTGGAGACCTTCCCCCTCTGGCCTCTGGGAATCCTCCTCCTCCTCTGGGAGTCCTACTCCTCCTCTGGAAGGCCCCCTCCCCTCCTCCCCCTTCGCTGAGCCCCCATAACATTCTGAATACATTTACTACAATTACCTGCTTACAACTGGCCTCCCCCCAAAACTGCAAGCCACGATGGCAGTGGTCAGGGCACACTCACGCTCATGTCTGCATCTTACCCAGGAGGTGGCTCCATAAATACTTTCTTAATGGAATGGGAGGACGGTGGCAGAGCAGAAGAGAGACCCTCCCATGCGTGGTTGCTCAGGGCTCTGCTAGGTGTATGCCTTACACATGGCCATGTTTCCAGGGTGAGGAGAGGACCCGGGGCACATAGCTCGCCTCTGAAAAGCAGGGAAACTAGAACATGTCAGGCATATAAATCAGGTGAAGCCGGTGGGGCGTTTGCCCTCCAGTTAGGGGCAGGGGGTAATAAATGTATGTTGGGGCTTACTTCCTTTTCCACAAGGGACCCTGGGGTGCCCCCGAGTCCTGGACACCAATGCACCCATCCGCCTTACACCACCCTACCTACTCCCCAGGGAACCCTTGAGCAGCAGAGCTCGTGCAAGAAGAGCCAGCTAGGGAACAAAGGGTGCATGGGCGGGGCAGCCGCCTGGACCTCCCCCCAGGGCTAGCCTGGTCAGGAAGGCAGGAGCAGCTCCATGGCTGATGCCAAAAGATGCTTCTAACCACAACCCCCCACCCCCCACCCCATGCAGGTGGGGCTGCCCTTTGCCCTCTTCCACACTGCCCTGCAGTGACTCCTTTTGCCCAGAGAGTGACTCTGCGTTCATGCACAGAAGGAACCTACCAGGAGGAACGATGGGGGGATGGGGTGGCTCAGGCTCCCAGCAGGAAAGCAGCCTTCGTTTGCCAAAGGTGAGCCAGGCCTTCTTGTCCCAGTGGCCGAGATGGCAGAGAAAGAGCGTACAGTGGGATTAGACCCTATACTAGGTCTAAAAGGAAGTACAAGCGTCAGCTCAGGGCTGTGGGAGCCGCACACGTCTCCCAGCCAGGACTCTCCTCCTTCTGAATACAGAGAATCACAACAGGTCGGCCGAGGGGCAGAGCAGCGGCTGCGGCCGTGAGAGATGGGGACCTGATGTTCACCACCCTGTTAACTAGAGCCAGGACCTTCACCAAGCCCGGTTTCCTCACACTTGTGAAATAAGGCTGCCGCATGTGATGACCCACCTCGGAGCCACTTCCAGCGATGCAGCTCGTGCGTCATCCAAAAACGCCAGTCCCAGCCCTCCCTCCGCCACGCCCCTGTTTACCAAGCAGCGCAGGCTCCCCCAGCCCACCGCAAAGCTCAGGACGCATTCCTAGGAGCCCGAAACAGGTTCCACGCGGCCTTGCCAGGCTTCCCCCACAAACGCTGCAGCAGGCAGATTTGCTGCAGCAGGGTGCAGCCTGACTAGGCAGGGACTTTGTAAACCTTTCTGGCCAGTGAAAAGTTTAAACCTGGTCACGGTGTTAAGTGATCTGAGAGAGGCATCCTTCCACTGCCCTGGGGTGGTTTTGGCAGGGCACCCTGCACGGTGCGGAAAGTGAGGAATGAATTATGTTTCTTTCTTTTTTTTTTTTGAGACAGAGTCTCACTCTGTTGCCCAGGCTAGAGTGCCGTGGCATCAGCCTAGCTCACAGCAACCTCAAACTCCTGGGCTCAAGCAATCCTTCTGCCTCAGCCTCCCAAGTAGCTGGGACTACAAGCATGTGCCACCATGCCCGGCTGATTTTTTCTATATATAGAAAAATTTTTTAGTTGTCCAGATCATTTCTTTCCATTTTTTAGTAGAGACGGGGTCACACTCTTGCTCAGGCTGATCTCGAACTCCTGACCTTGAGTGATCCACCTGCCTTGGCCTCCCAGAGTGCTAGGATTACAGGCATGAGCCACCGTGCCCGGCTGATGAATTATGTTTCTTAATTTCTCCTTCAATGTATTTTTTTTTTTTTTTTTTGGAGACACCCAATACAATAGATGGAGACACTCAATACAATAGGAAGGGACCCAGCCCAGGCAGGGCACGGCCAGTTACAACACTGCAAACGTGTCCACACACAATGCTTCGTTTCGGAAAGGAACTTGCATCTTCGTGACTTTTGCAAGGTTAGTCACCCTGGGTGCACCACCTAAGTGTGCCTGTCCTTAGGCCCAGTCCTTCTCCACAAAGCCAAACTCTCGCCAACCTAACATACCCCAAATTTCAGGGCACAATTCGTTAACCTCCTTCCAAACTCTCTGAAGCCTGTGTCAGCCTCCGTTTCCCACCTGAAGGCACATAATGGAGAGAGCGATGGCCCAGAACTTTCTTCTTCCCTCCGGCTGCATCTGAAGACTATTCTTACTATAGCTTCTTAGCCCAGCTCCTTAGCCCCTGCATAGGAGACCAGGAAGGGAAAGAGAGACAAGAACAGAGGAGCTGAGCTCTACCTATTCCCTTCCTGGTTAGCAATCCAAAAGGCTCAGAGGGAAGAAATGGAAACTTTTGGCTCAAAGAACATTTAGTGGGGTCATTCAGGTGTAACAGACAGTTGAAATGAACAATTTATATATGGTTCCTTGCATCCTTAACTCTTTGTGATTGATTTCATTATATTTCTAGCCCAACTTGCAACCTTTTCTCCTATTTAGCACTGACGATCAAAATCTTGTGGCTAGATACTCAAAAACATGGTCTATATCTGCCCATCTTTGGACATGAGCACAAGTACTCACACAGTTAAACTCAGGACGCCACTTCCCGTGGGCCTTTTCTCTGCCTTCATTCCTACTGGTCTTCCTTGCGGCTTTTGCCTTCACACCTTGGGACTTCTCCATCTACACCCATGACACTAACCATCCTGCTGCTTCCTTCTCTGCCTGAGAGCTAGACCCAAGCTCTCAAAGCCCACGCGTGCAAACATGGAGGATTCCGTCACTTCCATCCCTCGCCAGCTACCATGGTTGATAGACAGCCACTGTCCTCCCTCTGGTATCAGCCAACTTTGCTGTTCCTTTGGGTACCACCATTGCTCCTTTCTCAGCCTATGTGGTGAAGATGAGGCCCACCCCCATCTCTGAACTGTGTCACCCCAGGCTCCATCTGAAAGCTGCCCAGTGATTTTCCCGTCTTCTTTTTACGGAATCATTGAGCATTTTTAGATCTTTCCGAGAAGGATGCTGAGCTAGAAAATGAAACCAAACCAGAGGAAAGCAAAGCCTAGAGGAGATTTCAGATGACACTGACTTTACCTCCTCTATTAGTTATTTATTGGGTGAAACAAATTAGCCCAAAACTTAGTAGCTTAAAACAACAATTATTTATCATCTTAGTTTCTGGGGACCAGGTATCTGGGCACAGCCTTCCCAGACCCTGAACCTCAGGGTCTCCCCCAAGGCTGCAACCAGGACATCAGGGCTACAGTCATCCCAAGGCTCAGGTGGAGGAGAATCTGCTTCCAAGCCCATTTGTGCGGCTGTTCGAAGACCTCAGGTCCTTGCAGGCTGTCGCGGCATTAGTTCTTTGCTACGTGAGCCTCTCCCGAGGACCGCCCACAGGGAGCAGCTTTCCCTCGGACCAGCCAGGAAGAGGGCGAGAGACAGTGAGCAGGGCAGAAGCCACAGCCATTCTGCGATCTAGTCTCAGACGTGACATGCATCACTTCTGTAGTTAGAAGCATCACTAAGTCCCATGCACATGCAAAGTGAAAGGATTACACAAGGGAGTGAACAGGGATCATTGGGGCCATCCCAGAGGCCCCCTCACACATCTCTAGAAGGGGCCGTGTGGACAGCCATGCGCCTGTGGGCTTTTTTCTTATGAGGGCCAATAAACCCCTTTGCCCCACACTTTGTTGTTGTGAAGCGGGTATGACTTGGGCTGCTGCTACGTAAAACCAAGGGCCCATCAGACTTGGCCACGATTCCTCCTTGTCGCGGTCATCACTGACTCTTCCAGCCATGCCCTTTCATTTGCTGGAGAGAAGCTTTAGCCTCTGACTGCCATCCCTTCTCCTGCCACGAGTTGCCGCAACCGGATGACAGGATCCACCTCCCAAGTTGAGCCCCCAGTTTCCCAACCTTCTTGTTCTTCTACTCTTGTTCCTAACCAGGCTGCATGGCGCATGGGGCCCACGCTTTGACTGCCTTCCTTGAAGTCTTCCAAGGAGCCTAGGACCAGCAGGGGCTGGCAGCACCATCTGAGCACCCCCTCCCCAGGCCTGGATGCTCCCCTCGCCAATGGATCCCACACATGGGCAGACCAGAGGTCCCAAGCAGCTTGATGTGGTGCCTATAGGGTTTCCTAGGACCTGTGAAGGTTTCAGAGGGGCAGCCTGGCGAGCAGACTGCTCCTGCTAGCTGAAATGGTATTTCTTTGGTGGGACTAGGTTAACATCGATCGGCTGGAATGGCCATGCCATGCTGATTTTGAGTGACTCAAATTGTTTATCTAGACAGGGGCCCACGCATCCTAGGGGCAGCCCGGTCTCCACCCTCTCTCTGCTACTGTCCTCTTGACCTGCTATTTTAAATCAGTGTTTCTCAAGCCTTGATGAATATCAGAATCACCAGAAGAGTTCTGAAAAATTATGGTACCCGGGACTCAACCCACACCAATTAACACACACTCTCAATCAAAATAAAACTACCTAGGGCTTGTTTTTTGCTTTTGGTGTCTGGGTGGTTTTTGTTGTTGTTGTTGTTGTTGTTGTTTTTTTTTTAAGTTCCCCAGATAGTTGCAACATTGAAAAGACTTGCTTTAAGTGGGTGGCCACAAATCTTAAATCAGCACTCAACTCTTGCTATTCTACCCTACATGTAAATTCAGTGGGCAGGTAATGGGGCATACCCTGGACATCGTATTAGGAAACTGCATGTCTTCCGAAGCTTCCCGACGAAGAAGTGCTGTGCAGTCCTGCTGCCCAAATGGGATGCAGGCACCAGCAGCACCGCATCACCCGGGGGCTTGTTAGAAACACAGGCTCTGCGCTTTACCAAACCCCAGGTGATTCGTTCGCACAGGCCAGTTTGAGAAGCACAGTTCAAGCCACCCAACAACCCTACCACAGTTACCCAGTGGGTTTGCCTTCCATTTTCCAAAATAAATATTTCATTTCTCAGATGATGGCCTTGCCTCACGGTTCATTTGGAAAGACAAGAGCAACCCGACAGGAGCTGTTCATCCATCCACCGCCCAAATCCCACCCTGCCCAGAGCAGCGCCCGCCTCTCAGCCTTTCCTCCCGTGACGGTGCCTCAAGTGCCCTCCTCCTGCCGAACCTTCCTGCTTTCTACCTGTTAGCACAGGACACCTATCTTAATGAAAAAAAAAAAAAAAAAATACGGAATTAGAGACAAACATGTCCTTTGAATCCAGCCTTCTGATCCCTTATTCCCCTCACGGCAAAATTTTCACCAAAAGTGTTACCTGTAGCCACGGCTTCAACTTTCTTACCTCTAATTTTCTCCTATCCACTCCACTGATCCTGTTCCCCTCAGTGTCACCAATGGTCTCCATGTTGTCACTACATTCAAGGGCATCCGTCTCTTGTACAGTCCTTGGCCAGCCAGCAGCATTCAATGTCCCCTCCTTCTGGAAACTACGACTTCCCCGGGCTTCCATGGCATCTCACAAGTTTTCTCAAGGTCTCCTTTCTGGATCTTCCTCCTACATTCAATCTGAAATGTCACAGTGCCCCCGGGCTCTCTCCTGTCCCTCCCTGCTTTTCTATTTACTCTCTTTAGTGGCCTCACCCTGTCCCACAGCATTAGGCATCCTCTACTTCCCGATGGCCCTAATTTCACATCTCCAGGCCTGATCTTTCCCAGCTCTCCGGACCCACAGCCACCAGCTACTCATCATCGCTACCCTGATAGCTCAGGACAAGTCTAACAAATTCGACGAAGAATCATTTCCCTCATTTCCAAAAGCACAACCAAACCTGCTCCCCATGCCGTTTTAATGAATGGCACCCCCTCCATCCTGTTGCTTACTCTCCGAGTCTAGGTTCCCATTCCACATCCCATCCCTCTCACCTCCCGTCAGTCCTGCCCCTAAGACTCATCCCAATCCATCCACATTTCCCCTTCTCCACTGCGGCCCTGCTGTTCCCAAGGCATCACCGCCACTCCCCATATTATTACGACGATCACCTGTGTCACCTTCCATAAAGTCCCGACCATTCACCCTAACTCACAAAGCAATCAATCTGCCTCCGTCTCCCCCACCTCTTGCCATGGCCAGCTCCTTGTCATCCAGGCATCAGCTTGAATGTCACCTCCTCAGAGGGGCCTTCCCTAAGCACCCATTCTGAAGAAAGTTCCTCCCGATGATTACATGAGCCTGAGTAATTCTCCGGAGCGTCTAGCACCTGCTCACGCCTTTCTTGTTTATTTGTGTTTGTCTGCTTATTGCCCAACACTACCTGCCACCCCGCCCCGCAGTGTACTTACACGATCGGGGACTAGTCGCTCTTACTCGCCACTGCATTCCAGGCTCCTCGTCCTGTGCCTGCTGAGAGGGCTGCCCAACACTCTGCTCGGTAAGTGTTAGCGCGTTGTCAGCCCACGTCCAGTTCTCGAATCTCTCACAACCATCACCTTTCCCCTATTTTCCCTGCCACTGCCCCGTTCAGCCTTCATCCACTCCGCCCTGCAAACACCAGCAGGTTATTCCTGTTAATATTCCTCTCTTCAAATCAAGTCCCTGTCTTTACACTGTCTGGTCTCAAATGGCCTCCACGTCCCCAGATGTGCCATGCCTATTCCCACCTCAATGCTGCTGGTAAGGCCTTTCCTCTGCTTAGAGCACTTACCCTGCTTCTCAGGGGAAGCCACACCTTCTCATGCCTTCCAGGTGTGGCTGCCGTGGCAGCTTCTCCACAGACACGGGCCCCTCCTCTGACCTTCTCCAGCACTTCCTGTTTGCAGCCGGGCTTTGCCACTTACTCACTAAGTCCGACCTCCCACGTGCAGGCACAGCGAGCGTCCCTGAGGTCACACCTGAGGCAGTAGTTCTCAGACTTTGCTAAGGATCAGAATCATCTGGAGAGCTAATAAAGCCCACACGCAGGTGCAGGCTCATAGAAGAGGACAGAGTCTGGTTCTTTGCACTTTTCCCACGTTCCCTAGATGATTGTAACATCCACCAAATTTGAGATCCGTGGCTTTAGAACATTAGACCTTCCACACGAGTGGCTCAAGTTCTGTCTATTTCCACCAACTCAGAACACCTAGGAAGTGACGGACTTGGCTAATAACTTTCTCCCGCACGAACTTGCTCTTCTTCTGGTAGTAAAAGGTACTCCCGGTGGTAGGGTGAAAAACATTCCCCCCAACATAGCCACATCTTAATAACCAGAACCTGCAGACGTCACCTTATGTGGCAAAAGGGACTTGCAGGGTGTGACTGAGCTAAGGATTTTGAGATGGGGAGTTACCCTGGATTATCTGGGCAGGCTCTAAATGCAATCGCAAGGGTCTTTCTAAGAGGAAGACAAGAAGATCAAAGAGGGAAGAAGCCACTGTGACAATAAAAACCGGGGGAAAGGCAATGACCATGATATGGAGCCAGGAGCCAAAGAAGGAGCCTCTAGACTACACAAAAGGAAAGGAATCCTTTCTCCCCAAAGCCTCCAGAAGGAGCCAGCCCTGCAAACACCTCGATTTTTAGCCTTGTAAGACTCCTTTCAGACTTAGACCTTGAGAACTGTGTGTGAATAAATGCGTTGTTTGAAGCCACTAAGTCTGTGGCATTCGTTACAGCAGCAGTAGGAAACAAACACATTCCCTCTTTAATAAGGTGAAGGTCTGTATGTCCGAGGATCCTGATTTCCTATTTAACTCATGCACAGGCTGAGTATCCTTTATCATAAGTGCTTGGGACCAGCAGTGTTTTGGATTTTGGAATACTTGCATTATATGTACTGGTTGAACACCCCAAATCTGAAAATCTGAAATCCAAAATGCTCCAATGAGTATCTCCTTTGAGTGCCGTATGAGTGCTGAAAAAGTTTCAGATTTTGGAAGATTTGGGGTTTCAGATTTGGGATGCTCAACCTATATTTGTATTTAACTCAGGTATTAAAAACTAGCACCATATAGTAACCCAAACAGCATGGTATTAGTATAAAAAACAGATACATAGACCAATGGAACAGAATAGAGAATTCAGAAATAAATCCATGTATTTACAGCTAACTGGTTTTTGACGAAGGCACCAAGAACATACTTTGTGGAAAGGACACCATCTTCAATAAATGGTGTTGGGAAAATTGGATATCCATACACAGAAGAATGAATCTAGACCCCTATATCTCGCCATATACAAAAATCAACTAAAGATGGATTAAAGACTTAAACATACGGCATGAAGCTATAAAACTACTAGAATAAAACACAGGGAAAACACTTTAGGACATTGGCCTGGGGGCAAAGATTTTATGACTACAACTTCAAAAGTGCAGACAACAACAACAACAACAAAAATAGACGGGACTAAAACTAAAAAGCTTCTGCACAGCAAAGGAAACAATCAACAGAGTAAATAGACAACCTGCTGAATGGGAGAAAATATCTGCAACTATTCATCCAACAAAGGACTAATATCCAGAATATACAGGGAATTCAAAGAACTCAACAGTAAAAAAACAAAAGACATGAATAGACATTTCTCAAAAGAAGACATACACATGGCCAACAGGTTTATTATAAAATACTCAACATCGCTAATCATTAGGGAAATGCAAATCAAAACCACAATGAGATATCATCTTACCTTAGTTAGAAGGGCTATTATTAAAAAGACAAAAAATAACAGTTGCTGGCAAGGATGCAGAGAAAAGGGAACTCTTACACACTGTTGGCGGGAATGTAAATTAGCACAGCCACTATGGAAAACAGTATGGAGATTTCTCCAAAAAGTGAAAATGAACTACTATATGATCCAGCAATCCCACTACTGGGTATTTATCCAAAGGAAAAGAAGTTCATATATCAAAGCGA
>RJWJ010034107.1:0-17466 GCA_004363605.1 Indri indri | reverse complement strand
CTCTCTCTCTCTCTCTCTTTCTCTCTTTCTCTCCCTCTTTCTCTCTCTCTCCCTCCCTCCCCCCACATATGATCAGGCTAATGCTTTTGTTTTGTAATTTGCTTTTGTCACAAAATTTTGGTCACTTTCCTAATCTACCTCATTCTTTTTGAAGGCTGCATGGTTTTTCATTATATGTTATGCCATAATGTTTTTCAGCAATTTGTATATACTATATTAATGAATATTCATGTTGTTTCATTTTTGCTATTAAAGCAGTGCCACAGTGACCATGAATTTTCATTGATTTCTGTTTACTTTTGTTGTTATTTCTCTAGGAAAAAGTTGTAGGAGTGGAATTACCGGGCCATAGGGTGTATGCATTGAAAATTTTGGTAGATACAGCCAAACTGCTGTCTAGAAAGGCTGTGCTCATTTACATTCCCACCTGTGGAGGAGATTGCCCCTTTTCCTGAAGCTGGGACATTGTCCTAGTCATCTTTTTTCATATTCGAATCCTTCATGCCTGGCACAACCTGGCACAGAATCGGCCCCCAGGCATGAGTGACTGAGAGATGAGAGCTTATGAAGAAAGAAAACAGCACATTTGTATACTGCCCCTGAGTTAGGCTGTGTTTTTATTATTATTATTGAGGTAAAATTCAGATAACATAAAATTAACCATTTTAAAGTATACAATTCAATGGCATGTAGTACATTTGTACTGTTGTACAGCCATCACCTCTATCTAGTTCCAAAACATTTTCATCACTCCCAAAGGACACTCTGTACCTATTATCAGTCACTTCCCATTTCTCTCTCCCCGCATCTTCTGGCAACCCCCAATCTACTTTCTGTCTCTGTGGATTTGTCTGCTCTGGACATTTCATGTAAATGGAATCGTGCAGTGTGTGGCTTTTTGTGTCTGGCTTCTTTCACTCAGCATCGTGTTTTCGAGGCTCATCCCTGTTGTAGTACATGTCAGTGCTTCATTCCTCTTTAAGGCTAAATAATATTCCATTGTATGGACATGCCACATTTTGTTATGTTTTTGGAAGGTTTGAGCTAAGCTCTGACCTGCCCAGGACCCCTCTGGGAAATCAGGGAGACCTCAGCAAGTGCTGTTCCTCCTTGTCCTGTTTTGCAGTATTCCCGTGCACACAATATTTGACAGTTGCCCGGAAGGGAACGGCATCAGGGCAATAGCCATGACCCTCGACGCCAAGTATCTGGCAACCATCTCAGATGCCGAAATCCAGGTAAAGGGCCCTTTGGGTCAGCCTGGGCAAGCTGGGCAGCTCTGTGCAGTCCGTGTGACGTCAGTGACGTTCTCAGGAGACAGCCAGACTCCACTGCGCAGAGTCAGGGTCTCTCTGCTTGTGACTTAGCTAGTGGTACTTTGCTTAGTTACCCGAAGTTGCAGGGTCACCACGAGAGGTGTAAGTTGCTTCAGCAACCTTCAGAGACCTTCTCATGCCCCTCTGTCTGCTGTCATTTACAGGAAGTGTGCATCTGGAAGTGGACTTTAGCAGTGGACACGCCGGCATGTACTCTCCAACTCCCCAAAGAATATGGTTTTCAGGTGTGTTCAATTTGAGCCTGTAAACAGGAATGTAAAGTTACACTGACGCCAGGTCAAAACGTACTTTTTGTTTTAGTGGAGTTTTATTATGGTGCAGTAGAGCTTCTTAAAAACACTTTCATATCCCTAATCTCATTTTATCTTTGATAATAATAGCTAATATTTTTCAAGCACTTATCGTGTGCCAGATTCTGCTAAATTCTTTACTTACGTTATCTCACATAATCCATGCAAATATGCTAGCAAGAAGATATTAGTATCTGTGGAATACTGTTATCAATTATTAAATAATTTGTCTAAAGTCACCCAGCTAACAGCCTTTCATATTCAAGCAGCATGCTCTTACCTGCTTCTAACCTCGCAGCTGACTCGTGAGCTATATAAAGAAGTTATTATTATTGCTCTCGATTTACGTGAAGTCACTTGCCAAGGACACCCAGAAAGTTTGTATCAGGTCTCTTGACGTCCTGCACCACTGCTCTCTGCTGTGTACGTTGTCTCCTTCGTCCTCGCACCCTTCTTTCACTGTACATGTACTGAGTCCCTGCTCTGTGCCAGGCACTGTGATAGGCACACACCTGGCTTGCAGGCTCTAAATCCCCAACAGAGGTTTTGGGTAACTAGATGCATCCTTATACCCATCTTCTCTCCTTTCCCCACAACATTCCTCCTGCCCCTGAAAAACTTTTTCTTCTTGACGCTGCGCTAATACAGTAGCCACCAACAACATGGCCACTTAGGATGGATCTTTCCTATTGCTGCAAAAAACGCCTTTGGGATTTTGGTAGAGATTGCACTGAATCTGTAGATCAGTCATCTTCACAGTGTTGCCTTCCAGTTCACGAGCACAGGATATCTTGCTATTTATTTATGTCGTCTTTAATTTCCTTCCGCAATGTTTTGTAATTGCCTATGTACAGATCTCTCACTTCCTTGGTTAAATTTATTCCTACGTATTTTGTTGTTTTTTTAATGCTATTGTAAATGGACTTGTTTTCTTAATTTCCTATTCAGATTGCTCATTGCTAGTATATAGAAAGGCAGCTGATTTTTCTTTTTTTAAGAAATAGGGTCTCACTCTGTCACCCAGGCTGGAGTGCAGTGGCCCGATCATAGATCATAGATTGAACTCCTGGGCTCAAGGGATCCTCCTGTCTCAGCCTCTACAGGTGCACACCACCATGCCTAACTAATTTTTTTTACTATATTTTGTAGAGATGGGGTCTCGCTATGTTGCCCAGGCTGATCTTGAACTCCTGGTCTCAAGCAATCCTCTTGCCTTGGCCTCCCAAAGTGCTGGGATTATAGGTGTTAGCCACTGTACCAGGCCACAGCTGATTTTTGTGTGTTGATTTTGTATCCTGCAACTTCGCCAAATACATGTGACTATTTAAATTTAAATTGATTAAAATGAAATTAAATTATGAATTGGGTTCCTCAGTTTCACTGGCCACATTTCAAGTACTCATTAGCCACATGTGGCTGTTGGCTACCATATTTGACAGCAGAAATTATAGAACATTTCCATCATCACAGAAAGTTCTATTAGACAGTGCTACAAAAGCACCCCAACTCTGGATAAACTCTACCGTCAGCCTTCTCTGTACCCATGGCCATAGCTGGGTACAGCTGAAGAGACCCACCCAACTGAGCTGATTCATTTGACCTTGAATCCAGTCATAAAGTTCAAAAGGGCTCTCAGCACTGCCTACCTGTGTACTGGGCTCTCTCTGTCTCCAAGGATGACAATTCCCACCTCCTCACCACTCCCACAGCCCTTCCCCTCACCTAGCTGATGACCGGCTCTCATATGTCATTGGGAAAACGGAAGCCATCAGATACAAACACTGGCCTGTTCTCACTCCCAAGCCCGCAACCTACTTCCAACCTCACTGTCTTCTCTTTTTTCCTCTGATTGCCATGGTGGGCCAGTGCACAGGATATCTTGCTATTTATTTATGTCTTCTTTAGCTTCCGACTCCCCTCTCACTTACTCAGGGCCCTCTCCTGCAGCTGTCACCTCTCCCTCTCTGGGTCATTATTCCCATCAGCACAGAAACATGCTTTCATGTCACCTATCTTTAAAGAACTCCTTTTGACCCCACATCTCTGCCTCTGCTTGTCTTCGCAGGGAAACTGCTCAGAGGAGTTGTCTCCACTTGCTTTCTCTACTTCCTCCTCTTCCTTCACTTTTTTTCCTGCAAGAAATATTTGATCTTTTTAAAATTTGTTTTTTTTTTTTTTTTTTTTTTGAGACAGAGTCTCATTCTGTCACCCTGGCTGGAGGTCTTTGTGAGGTCTGGTCCATACACTTTGCTTTGTCTGTTCTTCATCCTACCCGGGCTTTTGTGCTGTCCTGATATTAATTTTCGGACACTGGCATTGGTGGTTTATATTCCTGCAGTGATGCAGCAAGTGACGGGTTAGGAATAGGTGTGGAGGTGGGATGGAAGCAGTAGGAATAGCACTGAAAAAGCTTTTCTTCGGTCTGTCCCTCAACACTGCCTCCTGCAGCCCATTGCCTCAGGCTGCAGCCACCCACCTCCCACACACATTTCAAGACACAAGCCTTATGGTTCCCCACGAGTATCTTGCTTTGTTGTTGTTGCTCTCATTGTTTTATTTCTGTATTTAGCGTTTCCCCATTTCCATGGTTTCTGCAGGGTTGATTTTTAGGAAGGGAGCCAGCAACTCATGCTATTCACCATCTTGGCAGGAATCAGAAACCTCTTCCAATATCTTGCATTCATTCCAAGATATCGTGTGGCCCTGTCAAATTTAGAAATGCGTATGCAGCCGTCTTTGTTCAAAAGGACACAGAATAATGGTGATTGATGAATGCTGGTTTACTTTTGCTTGTTCCAATTTATAGATGATGAATTATAATAAATAAGTCTAGAAAGGGAACACCTTTGACACTATTTATTTTAATAACCAGTATTTAAATGATATTCCTATTGCCTACCAAATGCCATGTCTTTTCTGTTTTATATTCCTACTCATTTATTTTAATTAAAATTATTATTTAATTCTAACATTCAGCCTAAGCAGAGAGAGATAGAAAATTTATTATCATTAATATATTTCTATACTTTATATTTCAGAAATACCTTACTTTTAATCCAACAAATAATAAAGAATTGGTGAGCAATAGTAAAACACAAGCAATATATTATTCGTGGGTAAGTAGAAATGTTTTGATTTGTTTTAAATGTGGGCACAAGTGTATGTTCATTCTTTGAGTACAAATGTTTTGATAATGTAACAATATAGTATCTCTACTTAGAAAGCACTGAATGTATATGAAAATGTTTTGATTTAATTATAGTATTTATTTTAGTCCCATTGGAAATTAGCATATTAAATCAGGAGCAGATAATTTAATTGTATTAAAGTAATGAGGCAAATATTTATTTGAATATATTTAATAAATCTAATATACTGGATTCGTTGAGACCTTGGACTTTATTCCCTGTTAGAACTAAGGAATTAGCAAACAGATCTGTGACATATGTACCACCACAGGGCAAAATCATGAGATTAAAAAAACACTGAAATTTGGCGGGCACAGTGGCTCATGCCTGTAATCCCAGAGCTTTGGGAGGTCAAGGTGGGAGGATTGCTTGAGGCCAGGAGTTTGATCTAGCCTGGGCAACATAGCAAAACTCCGCCTCTACAAAAAAAATTTTAAAAAAGAAATAAAAAAGAAATCAAACATAGAATTGCTATGTAACTCAGCAATTCCTATGTATATACCTAAAAGAATTGAAAACAGGCATTCAGACAAATACTTTTACATAAATGTTCATAGCAGCAACACTATTTGCAATAACTAAAAGGTAGAAACAAGCCGAATGTCTATCAACTGTTGAATAGGTAAACAAATACAATGTATCCAAAGAATGGCATATTATAGTATAAAGTACTGATGCATGCCATGGCACGGATGATCCTTGAAAACATTATGCTAAATGAAAGAAGCCAGACACACAAAGGCACATACTATATTATTCCCTTTATATGGAATGTCCAGAATAGGCAGATGCACAGAACTGGAGCGTGCATTGGTGGTCAGGGGCTGGGGAGAGCAGAGGATAGAAAGTGACTGCTCAGTGGGCAGGGGGTTTCCTTCCGGGGTGATGAAGATGTCTTGGAACTAAATGTCTGGGAACTAGATAGAGAAGGTGGTGGCATGGCATTGTGACTATATTAAATTCCACTGAATTATGCACTTAAAATTGGTCAATGGTTGATTTTATGTTAAGTGAATATTACCTCAATAAAAAAATTGCAAAGCAAAAACAAAAATACATTGAATCACTGATTGTCAGTGATATTCATTACTTCGGGTATTTATTACAGTTGTAAAGCCTTATTAATGTGTAATTCAAATTTGCATTAACTGCCATGTAAAGTCACAATCATTTGTGGTGTTTTTTATGTATTTACTTTTCTTTCAGAATGTTTTTAGATGTTCCCTGAGGCAACAAGTTCTCTTAACCTGTAGAAATTGCAAGTTTCTGACCTGTTTAGATGTATTTGTTTTGATTTTGTTATTCCGTAGTTCTTCTTTTGGAAACAAGGTCTTTTTTTAGTAGTGATTATTTTTTCTGTACTTATCAGAATGAAGAGAGAGAGACGCTTACTCACAGTGCCCCACTTTTAACCGAAAAAGTGAGTACGCCTACTGCATTTTTATTCATCACATTTTGTGGAGAATAAATACATATGTGCAGGCTTAGTTGCTTTAGGCTGTTCTTTGTACATCTTGATATTAAACCATTGGGAAATAATTTGAAAGATTTTACTTGGGCCCTTTATCCATACTGAATTGTCAGTTGAAAATAATGAAAATATTGCTAAAAATAAAATGTTATGGAGAAAAAAATTACTGAGAAAAAATGTGATGGCTTTTATAATGCATATGTACATAGTAACAGAGAACAAAAGTTAATCTGAAGTGGTGTAAGTAGAGTAGCTGAACATGGGTGGGTCCCTTAGAAAGCTGCTCAGTTTCAGAATAATAAACAATGATATTGGGTATTTACATATTTAAAAGTCAGCAGGAAGGTGGTGAACCAGATGTTGAGAGAACATTTTTATCTTGCCTGCTTACCTTAAGCTATTATGTCTGAAGTGGAACTCAAGTTCTGTCTCTTGTAGCATTTTCTGCATTTGATACCTGTGTACTCTGCCCTCAGCGAGCACTTTATGATGATTTTTCTGCTTCTTTTCTTCTTTCTTTGTATGATTTGTAGGAATTTATTTTTTAAGAGGGCATGCTAAAAGGAAAAATAAAAGATGAGATGGATGGACGCAAGGAAAGATTATTCTGTCTGCAAAACTTTGTTTTTCAGAAATTAAAGTACCAAAAACTATAGTCGATTCTCATTATTGTGTAGTTATGCTCTATAAAGTCTCTGCAAACAATGAATTAGCAAATACTGAACCATTGCTTCTAGGGCAAATGCAGGATTAGGTTCCTGTGAGCCTCTGATCACATTTTCACCAACTGATCAATACCTAACCTTGTTTTATATGTATTTTCTGTTTAGAGACACCATATTTAATATATATCATTGATTCATTAATGTTGAACTCACAGCTAGCAGCCCTATAACTCATGCCTGAACGAAGGTCATCTAACATATATATTTTTGTAGTAAGGCACATCACAGCCTTCTTTTGCTTAGGAACACTAGACGGCACTTTAGCACTATGTTTGGAGACCAACCTAAGTCCTGAAATCGCCAAGAAAAAGCAGCCCCAAAATGCAAACAACGTGGCTATTGACCACAAAAGGATACTTGTTTACAATATGAAAGCCGAAACAAGAAGGCAGAGCATTGCCTTGTTTGACCTCAACTGGGAATGTTCATATTGGATGAGTCAAATTTTTTGCCACTCTGTACATGAAAACCTGCAAATGACCATGAAAGTGCTATGAGTATGGATTGGGAGGGTTATGAATAAATTCTAGTAAGTAGGTGAATTCAAAAATACAGAATCCACAAATAATGAGCATTGACTGCAAGTTGAAATGATAAAAATGCCTCATATTGAAACATTGCTGCTCTTAGAAAGAACTTGATGCTCTTGCTTGACCAATTATTTTACTGTTCCTCTTATGTTCAAGTCAGAAGAGGTAAACCCTAGGATGTCCTCTGCATAATTAGAGAATTGGGCAGCAGACTGGTTGTATTCTATGACAGAGGGGCTTTGTCACTGCTCTGGGTTCTTTTGATACTTCATCTCTAAGACACTAATAAAGATGGCCTCGTGCCTTATTTCACATAGCACAAATGTAATAGGGAGTCTTACTTAGGGCATTTCTATGTACAGTGCTTACATAATTTCTACTGATGGGAAAACACCTTATGATCAAAGGAGACTGGAAGAATTATTTTATGATATTTTACAACCGGAGTATGCTTTTGCTCACAACAGATATCAGTTTCTTTATCAGTCTCTGAAACCTCCATAAGAGAAGTTTAACAAGTATAACAGTGATTATCTACTCCTTCACTTGCTTTAAACAAACAGTTTAATTGAGCACATAACCCTTCACTTGCTTTTAGCAAACCTTCAGAAACCTTCAGAACTGCCTGGACCTTGACAATCCATGGGAGACGGTTTTAATTAGTGGGTTTTTTTTCTTTCTCTTTTTCCCAGTGTATTTCAGCATAATGTTATAAAATGTCATGTTGATCAGTGCTTTGTTTTATATTTATTACCAACCATAACTCATAATCTGTCTTTTGAAACACAGACCTTCAACAAGCTCGTGGGAAAATTTAGCCAGTCCATCTTTCACTTGAATTTGACACAAATACTCTCAGCCACGATGGAAGGGAAGCTGGTCGTCTGGGACATATACCGCTCACCATCACCTTCATCCGCCTCTTTGGGCGCTCCCTACATCAAGCCATGTAAATTGGTTCATTTGCAGAAAGAAAGTATCACTGTGCTTACTACAGTTGATAGGTAATTGTTAAAAAGTATCTATAGATGATTATAAAAATATTCTAAAACCGCTTTGGATGTATATGCATACTTTGTGTACGCATAGAATATTGCTGAGGAGAGTCGCAATTAACTGGAAACATTGAGCCTCCGAGGAAAAGAACTGAGAACCAGGAGCACGGCTGGGGGGCATGTACTTCTTTTTCTAGTCCCGTTTGTACTATTTGGATTTTTAAAACATCATGTGTTTAAAAAATCCCTTTGTGTTGGTGAAACAAAAAGTAACTTATTTTTTCTTCTGCACTAATTAGACTTATTTTTGCACCTAAAATTTTACACACTTTAAATTTAAGAAAATAACTCAAATAGCTATATTGTTTTTTCTGATCACAAAATAACATTTACCCATTATGAAAAGATAAAATACATCAGAACTTTATAAAATTCACTCACTCTTTGATTTTGAGCAACTGTGGAAACTCAGAGGTGATCATTAAAAGCCGCAGTTAGAACAGGGTCTGCATTCCAGCGGCAGCCCTTCCTTGCTGAGTGACCTTGAGCAAGGGACTTAACCTTTCTGGGCCTCCATTTCTCTACGTGTGAAGTGGACATAACAACACTGTCTCTCTCAGAGAGGTTTTATGAGGGTTTCGTGAGACAAGGCATGTAAAACTCTGCAAACTGCCTGGCCCAGCGAGGCAGCGTCATTAGTGTGTGAGGGAAGTTCCCAAAAGTGTGGAGGAAATTGCCTAATGACAAGGACCCTGCCCATATGGTTAGAGTCACTGTGCCATCTGCTCTCAAAAAGCCCATTTGCTTTCATTTGCCTTTCTTTTGATGCTGGGGAACAGTGAGGTCCTGACATGGTTTTACAAAGAGAAATGCAAATTGTCATCCTCACTCAGTGGTGCAGAAAGACAGCAGTAGAACTGCAATTGGCCATGCAATCAACTTTTAATTAGTTAGGGTTTCGGAGCCAGTAAAAACCAGTCCTGGGTTCCCCTCTCTCCATGTTAATAAAACCCAGCCAGGACCTGGGAGCCCATGAAGGGAAAGGTCTCTGAAAACACTTGGCCGGTTTTGCTGCTTCTGTCCAGCAGAGGGCAGTGAAAGATGTGACCAGTTACTCTACCCACCTGCCTTGCTTATTAATCAGAAACCTCATTTAATCACTGTGCGTACACAGGAGAAAATTCATCCCCCTCTTCCCCCTGTGATTAGAATTATGTCAGAGTCTTAAAAAAAAAAAACTCATTTGGGATGGATCCAAGGACTGGAAATAAAAGCCATTTTGTCACGCTGCACTGCCCTTGGCTGTGGTGACTGGACAGGGTTTTACGATCACTCTAACAGCAGTGCCTTCCTGTAAAGCAGCTTGTGTCCCATTGCCAGCCTGTATGATTTCGGAGGGCTGGTAGAGTGACTCTCTCCACTGTCATCTGTAGTCATGTGGTAGAGAGTATAAATCACTGCTCACCACCATCGTACCTGGCTGATCACGGAGGGCAGGGAAGAGTGTGTCAGAAAACAGGGACTTTGCTTTAGATACACTTGGATTCCCTGCATGGTCTAGCCAGGTGGCTCTGAATATGTCCCATACAATATCTGGGATATACTTATACTACAGGGTTATTTATTATTTATCTGAGGTTCAAATTTAACTGGGCATCCTATATCGTTATTTGTTAAACCTAGCAACACAAGGCCTTGACCAAAGTTCTTAACTTCTCTGAGCCTTAGTTTCCTAGATATAATGTGGAATAACAGTAAAATCAGCCTCATTGGGCAGTACAAAATGAAGTTTTTACGATGTCTTGGAATCTAGAGCCTGACATATAATTTAAGTGTTCGATAGAAGGTACTTGTTATTACTGCTGTTTACCAAACTGATGTTATTCTCCATTTCAGCTATATTGTCACAGGTGACATTAAGGGCAACATTAAGTTCTATGATCATACCCTGGCTATTGTTAACTGGTACAGTCACCTCAGACTGGGCTCCATAAGAACTCTGTCATTTTCAG
This sequence comes from Indri indri, assembly GCA_004363605.1. Lineage (NCBI taxonomy): Eukaryota > Metazoa > Chordata > Mammalia > Primates > Indriidae > Indri > Indri indri. The sequence goes on along the minus strand of RJWJ010034107.1, from coordinate 6,918 downwards.
TGACCCTGGCAGCTCCTCCAACAGAAAAATCAAACTATCCTCCAGACTGCACTTTAAAAGGTGACCTCTTTATTATAAGGTAAGTTGTTAATGAATTTAGTTCTGAATGAATGAATGAATGAATCTAGTCATTTGAATGGTCAAAAAAATGATTGATGTCTTCATCTAGTTTGCACACATTGGAATGTTCATCTTGTTCCTGGGATATGCAATAGAGAGACCTGGCTTTCCTAGTCAGTCTTCTACCTGACTTGCAGATGGATCTTCTTGGCTGATTATAATCACTATTTGATCATTTAAAAAATTTATTAGCCATCATTTCGATATTAAGACTCTTTAGTAAATGGAAGCTGGAAGGTCCTTATCCCTAAACTCTAATCTCTGCTGAGTCTAGAGTCCTTCCTGTAGGTTGGTCTCTTTTCTGTAGCTGGTCTTGTCCTAGCTGCTGTGGTGAAAGGCATTGGATAATTAATAGCCATAACATTTCAAGACCGAATTATCTGTGAGTCTGCTTAATTACCCTTGCAGTATTTACAGGCACATCTGTATGTGTGCACCAAACTCCATATTTGCATACACAAATGAATATTTGCATGTGCAGATTAGCTAATTGTACAACTGACTGTCCATCTGCATACTTAATGACTCAATTTACATGTAGAAAAGTGGGCTTTTTCACTTGCAAATGGAGGCTGTTGGATATTGGTGGTATATTTTTGGAGATGTCGGGTTAATAATGTCACTAAATTACAGACGACAGAGGCGTTTTATGTGCAATTAGAAGCAGAATAGCTGGCATGCCCCATTCCCTGCAAACACTGATACTGTTTGGTCTCTCCTTGGCAAACAGGAATCTTATCATTGGAACATCTGATGCCACCGTGTACCACTTAACAACAGATGGGACCAAACTTGAGAAGTTATTTGTAGAGCCCAAAGATGCCATTTGTGCCATCTCTTGCCACCCATATCAACCCCTCATTGCTGTTGGGAGCGTCTGTGGGATGATCAAAGTGTGGGATTATGAAAAGAAAAAGTATATTTTCAGCAGGGTCTTTGAGAAAGGGCTTGGAGTACAGAGTCTGACCTACAACCCCGAAGGTATTTGTATTTTATCAGCCTATCATTGGTTCCAAATGGAAAACAGACCCAAGGGGGATACACCTTGGCTTGTCATAGCTTTAGGAAGTTTTCTCTGTCTCTGAGTCCCCTCAGGAAGATAGATAAGATACCTTCTCTGTCAGGATCCCGCAGCATTCTGGGCTTAATACTATCTGAGCGCTCATCCAAAGGTGTCATGCTTTTCAGTTTGTTTCTCCATATGGGAACCTCGTTGGCTGTGCTCATTGCTGCCTCCTCTGTACCTAGAACAGAGCCTGGCACAGACTCACTGTTTCTTGAATGAATGAAGTCCTTTTCCATCATCGGCCCTCTGGTTTGTCATTTCAGGAGCCCTTCTTGGAGCTGGCTTCACAGAGGGGACAGTGTACATTCTCGATGCAATGTCTTTAGAAAACGAAAGCCCAGAGCCTTTCAGGTACTCCAGAACCAGCGTGACGCATATAAGTTTTTCCCATGACTCTCAGTATATGGCAACTGCTGTAAGTATTTTCACTGACTGCCCAGTGGCTTAGCAACCTTATTTAAAACCAAAGGGAAAGGGGGCTGGGGGAAAAATGTAGGGTTTCTTTTTGGAGTGATGAAAATGCTCTAAAATTATGATGATCTCACAACTCTGTGAATATACTAAAACCCATCAAATTGTGTCTTTAAACCAGCGAATTGTGTGGTATGTGAACTATTTCTCAATAAAGCTGTTACACAAAGAGAAAGGGGCGAGGGAGGGAGAAGGACTTTTCCCTGAAAACAAGACCAAGGCCTCAGAACCTCCCGACTTGGGTTCCACTGCCCTGATAGCTCATTTCACTTGGGTAGGTTTGGGGAACCATATCTCTGTATTCGTTCTTTCATCTTTCCCTCTGATTTTTGACAACATTGATCTCAGAGCAGTGTCCTCTACTGTATTTTGGATTCTGTTTCTTCCCTTTGTGAATAGGGCTGGCTCTTAATCTCAGGAAAGATTTTCTCAGGCCTCTCACCTCTCCCTCCTGCCAGTTCTCTTGGTCTGCCTTTATGTTGTGGGGGGAAAGCAGCTGTCTTCACTTAAACCACCATCCCTTCCAGCACTGTCCCCTGCCCACTGTGGTGTGCCTGCTCTTCTGGTTTGTGCACACGACGCTTTCGAAGCTAAAAGCCGTCCCAGCACACTGTGGGCCCACACAGCTCAGGCCCCCTCTCCCTGGGTCCCTTTAGGCTGGGCTCTCCCACTCTGACCGGATTTACTCTCAGCCTTCATACCTTTTTTTAAAATCATACCTTTTTTATTTTATGTAGCTGGACAAAGAAAAGGGACAAAGGCAAAAAGAGGCTCTTGGTTTTTCATAGAGAATGAGGTGGGAACTTGGAGAGTAAGACCATAGTGTCGATAAACACTTTCTCCCCCCCACTACCTTTGTAAGTTATCCATTTTAACCTTAATTTTCTCATCTGTAAAATGGGCATGATTTTACTACTTGTTGTGATAGACTAAGATTTTTTTTGGAGAAAATTTTCTAAGTGATTCTTAATTTACAAAATTAAAAAAGGAGTAACTTCTCTTATGCTCACATTCAGGATGTAAGTTTTACTGTGGCCGTTTACATGGTGGTAGTCAAAAGTGGAAAAAGGGTCTGGGAATACTTAGCAAGACTTCGCTCTCATCGCAAAAGCATCCGAAGTCTCCTGTTTGGGGTTCACCTGGACAACAATGAGCCTAGACTGCTGAGCCTCGGGAGAGACAGGCTCTTGGTGAGCTGGTTAGCTTTCGTTTACCTGGGCACCAGGACTGTGTTTCATTCTTGTTACATCCCTGGCATCTTGCACAGAAGCAGGCCCACAGCATGTGAGTTTCTTAGAGAAAATGAGTGTACAACGAAGTATCATAAACCTCTCCAAGTCGGCACTTTGCCTTAACACAGGTGTGACACGGCACAGGGACTCGACGTTCTGAATGAAGAGGCTTCTGGGAAGCACCAAGTGGGAAGGCGAGGGGAGGCATGTACCCCAGTGTGGAGAGCCCCGCCCCCCGCCTCTGCACGTGACTGGGAAAGCCAACACTCACTAACGCTTTGTGTCCAGGGGTCGAGCCAGGCTATCACCTACATGTGAAAACTAGTAGTGGATGTGAGTTGGAGGGAAACACAATATTACAGGACCAAGCGAAAAGGATTAAAAATCAGTCAATGTATCTGTTTATGCATCCTTCCTTCCTTTCTCCTCCCTCCCTTCCTTTCCTCTCTTTCTTTCCTTTATTCTGTTTATCCAACCATCCGTCCGTCCATCCATCCTGGTCTGCCCACTGAAACATACCTGTGGGACAAATTCAGCAGGCTGCTAATTTGTGACTGTCCAGTGCTGTGCTGAGATTTGGATATAAATTAGTTCCTACTCTCGAAGAGTTTCTAAGATAATGGTAAGAGACGCAGAATAACAGAACTGTAAGAGTTCAGGTTTTGGACCTAAATTTGAATTTTTACTCTGCCACTTTTTAACTATGTGACCTTGGGCAAGCCACTCTGAACATCTATTTTGTCATCTATAAAATTGGCATGACAGTATTACTTGGTAGGGGAGTTATGAGGATTAAATAGCATGATGTTTTTAAGAGCAGTTAGCTCATAGTGAATATCAATAACGGTAACTGATTAGGTGTAAGGTCTATGCAAGTTTTCTCTTTGGAGACCCAATACTGTCTCCCCAGAATAGGACTATTGGCTGATAATTACAAAGGCTGTCACCCAAAAGCTTGAGGCTCCTTAGCTGAGCCTTTTCTTTGGCTAGGCCCTCATGTGTGTCCATCTGGGCCCCTCCGCAGATAGAGTATAATCTTCTCAAGAGCCGCAGAGACCACCTGGAAGTCCTGGACATTCACCGAACTGACCAGGGCAGCTACCCCACCTGTATGGTCTGGTACCCACCGCTCACCAAGGAGCTCTTCCTGCTCATTTGCAACAGTGCCTACAAAGTGAAACTTTTTAATTCTACCACCAAAATGTGCAGGTAAGCACCAGGAGCTTCCCGCTAATGTGTATTAATAAATCAATTTCTCTGCCCCCAGCCTATTTCAAGTCTCAATTTAAGGACCTGTGAGCAGCATGGCTACTATTATCATCCTCTTCACTTTGCTGAGGAGGAAACTAAGCGCAGATAACATAAGTAATTCTCACCCAGGGTCACATGGCTAGGAAGTGCCAGAGGCAGGATGCAAAGCTGGAGCCCTTGCACCTAAGCCTGGCTCTGCAGGGAGGTGAGGTCCAGAGCTCAGTGCCTGTGAATCCAGGGAGGAAACAGATCCTGGGGCCCTGGAAAAGTCACTGATGCTCCAAAATCTCCTTCTCTCCTAAAGAAAAACATGCTTTCACCTGACCACTACTAACTGTTGATTTTTATTATTCTTGGCTCTCAAAGGAGTTTTAAATTCAACTTTTAGCTTTCCTTTGTTCACTCCCTACATGAGCCACGTACTATTCTAGGTGCTGGACACAACGGGATAAAAACAAAACAATGTTTCCGTCATCACCGAGTTTATGCTTTAGTGGGGAAGGGGCGATGCACTAACACTGACAGTAGCCGGGTAGTGGGACCGTGGTGATCAGTGCTATGCAAAAAGTGTGACAAGGCAGCGGGATGAGAAGGGAAGCCCCAGAGGTGGAGGGGCTGCTGTTGCACGAGGCGGGCAGGGAGGCCTCAGAGAGGGCGACTTCTGGACAGAGCCTCCACGGAAAGGAGGGAGCGGACCATGTAGTTGGAGGAAACAGTGTCCAGACAGAGGACCAGCAAGTGCAAAGGACGGGAGGCAGAAGGTGTTTGGGGTTTGAGAAGCGCCAAGAAGGCCGCATGGCTGGAGCAGAGTGGACTAGGAGGAGAGTGTGGGCGAGCAGGTCAGAGGCGCCGGCAGGTCGCCTGACACACAACACCGTGGGGACTCTGGCTCTTTCCTGCGGAAGTCGAGAGCTAGTGGAGGGTTTTGAGCAGAGGAGTGACATGTTCTAATTTATACTTAAAAATGCTGTCTGGCTTCTGTACAGAGATTAGACTCTGGGGCTCAAAGGTAGAAGCAAGGCTCAGAAAGCTGTTGTGAGAGATGCCGGTAGCTGGCCCTGAGGGGCAGCAGGGACGGGGGTTGGATTCTGGGTGGATCCTGTGGGCAGAGCAAACAGGGTTTGCTGATGGAGTGGAAGGGAGGTGTAAGAGCTCGGGCTTCGCACATACTCAAAGCCAGAAGACTGCACTCCAGCCAGGGTGGCAGAGCAGGCCCCTGTCACTAAAAAACAAAAGAAAGAAAAACAAACAAACAAACAAAAAAAAAAACAAAGAAGAAGAATAGATTTAAGGCATATCAAGAGTCAGAGTTTGGAAAAGGCAAGTTGGAGATGCCTACTCGTCATCCAAGTGGGAGTACACAAATTAGACTCCTGAGTGTGGAGGTCGTGGGAGAGGCTGGGCTAGAGGTCAAGAGCACAGGATGGTTGAAATCCATGCATCCCTGGTTGTCTAGTGGTTAGTAACAAATAAAAAATAATAACAAGTAAAATAAAGCCACGAGACAGAAGGAGACTCCAGAGGGGAGGAGTAGATAGAGACTGAAGGACCATACCCAGGGCATCCAAAGTTTGGCCTCCGTTCTAAAGCTGTCCTGCGCCTGCAGGTGGCCGTCGTGCTTCCAACCCACACAGGTCCTGGGGGTTGCCCCTAGTGACAAACACTGATTATCATGCACCATCCCCGCGCCAGGGCCCGCACACCGCCTCCCATCTCATTGTCAAGAACCCTGCAGAGTATCCCACTGAGGTTCAGGGAGACTGTTACTTTCCCAGGGTGAAGCAGGGCGGGACTTGACCCTTGAACCCAGCCTGGATTCTGTCCTCTGCTGGGCACTGCAGGCCCTGACACAGGCCTGGCTTTGGAATCTTACCTGCTCAGCCCTGGAGGTAAGCTGTGGTTTGGCTGCTTGCTGGATTTAGCTGAAAAAAGGCAAGGAGGAGGAGAACCTGGAAGTGAGAATGTTTCAGTCATCTTGCCTGGAGAAGGAAGTTAGGGAACGGGCAGTAGCAGCTCGCCCTAGGCCTGAGAAAGATCATCGTTTTGAAATGTATCACAGAGAAGATAGGTCCCTCAAAAGGCCAGGACCACCCAGGAATTTTTTTTTTTTTTTAACAACTCTTTTCCAGAAGGCATGAGGAAAAATGACTGAGAAATGTCATGGCATGTGATAGGAAGAGAAATCTAGCATAATTTTTTAAAACTATTAAAACATTTGAAGTGCTTTCTTCATACATGCTGTGTGAAGAAATTTTAGGAAGATTTCAGAATCTTCATGCATTGTCTTTAATGGATACACACTTTTTGGACAAAGAATATCCCTCAGATATGCCCAGTCCTGAGAAACTCTGAATCTGTGGAGCAGGACAATTGGGGATGGCATGCCTCAGGCTCGAAGTTCCTACTAACAGGTCTTAACCAGAGAGAAGAGGCAGGAGGGACTTTTAGCCACACGGTTATGAGTTTCTGCCTATTGAAGATCAATCTGAAATTGGTGTAAAGCATCTTAAAAAAAATAATTTATCGGCCGAGTGCAGTGGCTCACACCTGTAATCCCAGCACTTCAGGAGGCCAAGGTGGGAGGATCATTTGAGGCCAGTAGTTCAAGACCAACCTGGGCAACATAGTGAGATTCCATCTTTACAAAAAAATTTAAAAAATTAGCTGGATGTGGCATGTGCATGTAGTCCCAGCTACTTGGGAGGCTGAGACAGGAGGATGGCTTGAGGCCAGGAGTTGGAGGCTGCAGGGCTGAGATAGTGCTACTGTACTCTGGCC